>OX579636.1:42941582-43093384 GCA_951230915.1 Antitrichia curtipendula
CCATTTCCAACCAGGGACCAATTCCCAACTGGTAGTGCCCCTATTTCCAATCAAGGCTTGTAATGTGTTTTTTACTCCTTTTTTACCTTGGGATTAGTAAGATCATGACACATGTCCTAAAGTATGCAAAAAATAACAAGAAAATAGATAGTAGGAAGCTAGTTCTTGAGTGATCGGAATTGGAAGATTCTAGTGATTGGGAATTGGTTCAGAACACTTTTTGGCTCCCAAAATTCACAGAAATTTCAGTTTTGCAAAAAAAATTCTGAAAAATTTGCAATCTTAGTATTTTCTATCTTCCTACACAAGAAAAAACTCCATTGCATTCAATTGCTTACCATCTGCGCCACAGGAGCTTAAGTGATTAGGTATAGGTGGTCCTACCCTACTTGTTCTTGACAGGGATACCCAAGGTGTGTAATTCCCGGGCTTATAAAGCCAGGTTGCCTTGGTTGTTGTGTTGTGTCGGTCTAACTGCAGCCCTTGAAGGCCATATGTTTTGTTTTTTAAATCAATTTATTTTACATCGAGGTATACAAGACTATTACCACCCTAATTTGAAATTTGGATATTTTGGAGCCAATTCCAAGAGGGGCACATGTTTTTCAGAGGTGTGTGCTTGTTTTACAAATCAAGCCCCGAGTGGAATTATAATTTTCCAATTTATTATTTGGATTTATGAAGTGGTCTACCTTGAAATTACAAAACCGTTCATGGAATGGAGTTATAAATGTCTCATAAACAATCTATAACTGCTTTTCCATGTATCTATTGGTGTTTAAGATTCACCAATCAAGGATTGACACATTACCTCTTATTGGCATCAATGCATTGATTTTGTTATAAAATGAACGAATTTGGATGAGTTTTGTGGTGGAATTGGAGCCAAAAGTAGGATGACAAAATTAGGGAGTTGGTGGAAGTGGGTTGGTCTACCTTATATGCAAACTACTAGTGTTGCTTTTTTCCTTGTGTGCGTGAGTGATTCAACTCAACTTTTTGGCCTTGAGAATTTTAATTTAATCACTATCACCTTTGTTTAAAAGTAAATCCATAGTACTCTGACTAGTTTAACATTGGAAACCACACATTTATTTTTAGATATAGAGAGTATATGATTGCACTGTTTACTTCAAATTGTGTGGAATTCTAAATATGTGTATAATTAGTAAATAGAGTGGACTACATAATTTGGTAATTGTTCAAACTTAGTGTTGGTTTTAAGTATCATGGTTATTAACATTAATTTAATTTAGACATGATTTTATCAAGGCATCTCTAAAATGAACTCACCCCTTTATAGTTTCTTATTCTTTAAGTGCTTGAATACTTTCTTCAATTTTTGCATATTTTTGCTTACATCTTTGTAAATATATATTAGTTATTTCAAATTCATCAAATTCATCAAACAAAACGTGTGGTTTTTAAAAGTCAAGCTTTTCATTGGTTGGGATGAATGAAAAGTTTTGTGGTAAAAAAAAGACCATGGAACTTCTCTATTTATTGTATAGAATTGGGACAATGGAAAGCTAAGGGGTTAATTTAAACATCATTGTAAGGAAGTTCAAAATTAATGTGGATGTTTGAAATACTGTAGTCTACATTAATAAAAAAACGTGAATTCTAATAGTAGTGTGATTTGCAATTTACTTATCAATGTAGTTACAACTTCCTCAAATTTTATTTTTAATGACATTATGATTAAAAAAACTAATTGGAATTATTAGATTGATTTGGCATTGTATAAAGTTCATGAAGTTCATAATCTGGAGCATGTAGTGATGAAGCATCTAGTGATACAATAGTACAAGGTAGGATCACCTTAAAGTGAACAAACTTCTCTAAGAAGAATTATTGAGTGTCAAAAGGCTCTCATATTTTAATCACATTAAATTTTAAAAAATTATAACATGAGAATTGGGAGAAATTGAAGAATGATAATTGATTATAATATAAAAAAGCTATAAGAAGTCAAAGTTGAATTGGTAGATTTTCTAAAAGCATGCCCTTATTTTTAATGTCCACATCTTAAAGAGAATGCAACAAATATCTAGCTTTTCTTTAACTTCTAACTTTGGTTTATCTTGATTTGGATAATGCTATCTTCTTAATTGATACCTTGTTGAATCCAAGTAGGTCTCCCGAGGGACTCTAACTTGCGAGGTTGGGCTCTAGATCTAACCCAATTGATAACCACTTGATAGGTCTACAAGATCATCAGCCTATGACCAATAGGTGCATTCATCATTTATACATTGATATAGAAAGTCATCCATTGACCAATTTTCAATCTGCACATCTTTACATTGTTAACCCTTGGAACAATGGGGTGGTGACTATAGAAATCATCTTTTTTCATACTATGTGAGTCATTTGCTTCCCCCCCCTCTACCAAGAGCACTCATTGGGGGTCAAACTACTATACTATAAGGCCTCCTATTTTCACACAAAATTCCAAGAATGAACATTTGCACTTTTATCTCATATAAGAAAAGCGAACCCATTTTCCATTGTTGCTTAATTCCATCATCCTACTTTGGGTCGCAATTCCGTCCAACTCATCATCCAAATCTATTCATTTCCTAACAAAATCACTATATTAATGCCCACAAGGGGGGACCGTGTCAATCCTTTTAATTGACAAACACTTGAGTACCATTGGATACATGTATTAGAGAGCAATTATGGGTTATTTACAGAATGTTCATGACTCCACGCCATAAGCAATTTTGTAATTTCAAAGTAGACCACTTAAATTTTTTTTATAGAAATTACAATTTTAATTGTAAAATTATAATTCCACTTGGGTTTGATCTGTTAAACAAGCGCACACCTGTGACAAATATGTGACCTCTTGGAGTTAGCCCCAAAATATTCAGATTGCTAATCAGGGTGGTTATAGGCTTTTCTACCTTAAAAAGTACTCTCTGTCATCCATTGGACACTTTTAGGCAGACTGCTGCTGCGTCCGTCCTTACAGGGTTAAGCTTACCGCTTAAGTTATGATGTCCCTGGACTTGCCATGGAACAACCCTTCTCCTGTAAACTGACGTACCTCACATGAAGCCCTTTCCCTTTTCCTTCTGTGCCAGCCCTGAAGCTTGTCAAGTACCACCAGCCTAGGTGTGACCCCTAATAGTCTGGCTAATATTCGGTGGCAGGCCGGCATTACTGATGGTAAGTAAGCTTAAGGTGAGGTAGGGACACCCAAATGTGTCACTGATCTTAAACCGTCATCTATACTATGTTTACATCTCCAAAATCAATTTTGTACCTATGTGGAAGAAATGCTTTGTTCCTTATTTTGTTCCTTATTAACTTTTGCATACATTATCCAAATGCCATGTTCTCTGTTGAGTTGGAACCTCCTTTCACTTGCCTACAAGAATATATGAAAATTTGACCAATCTAATAATAGCAACTACGCTCAGTAGCAAAAAGTGCTGGTTTTGGGTGTACCTACCTTAACCCCTAAGCGCTCAAACGACCATTTTATGGTCGCTGCCCAACTTCGGGCACATTTTTCGGGCAGAAAAAAACTTTTTTCAATTTTTTTTTTTTTTTTTTTTTTTAAGAGATTGGATTGTCTTTCAATATTTATATTCAAAACTAAGATCGCTACGGTCAAACAAAAACTATAAGAGAAATAGCACAAAGAGTCTAATATTGCCTAGTGTTGAAAAACTTACTATTTGGGGAAAGTGTTGGTGTTTTCATTACTGGATCTTATGCATTTTTTCACAAATCAATAGAAACCACAATTTTGACCAATTAAAAAAAAATTCAATTGCTAAAGATAGAAATTGTATTTTTGGTGAATTTTTGAAGTTATATCTTCAAAATTCATTTGAAGAGAATCTAAGAATAATTTTATAATTTTGACCATATGGATATTTTCTTTTTTTTGTGCTTCACATTATTTATTTTAATGCAAACTTCAAAAAAGTTGTAGAACTTATATTTTATAACACTTTTGTGTTTTGTCCAAACCCCTTGGGCTTTTAGGGGTTAACAGGTCCAGAAAGGCCCCTCTAATAAGAGCTGAAAATGAATTTGGGGGAAGTGAATCTTTTTGAAATAATTTTTAGGAAAATTTTCTTTGAAAGACAAGTGGAATTGGCATCTATTCTAAGCCGTTTCATAATTTTTGGGGAGCTTTGTGGAATTAGTTATGAATTTTAAAAGTTGAAATGGCATAGGGCCCTAAAATCGCCCACTTCCTCAAATGTACACTATTTGTACATTGTTGAAGGCTATGAAAAGGCAACATGTATATACAATGTAAATTTGAGGATGTGGGCGATTTTAGAGTTTGTTATCTTACCCTTGGACCATTCCCTTGTTTTTTTAGGAAAAAAACCACGAAGGGATGAAGTAGACAATTTGTAATCTCTTCTGTAACTTTTTACCCAAAATTCTTTTGTGGCTTAAGGTGGATACCCTCCAAATCCCCACTTTTTGCTTCTATGCATAGTTATTGTTATTAAAATATGTTCACACTTGGTGTTAAAGAGTGTTGTTGTTGAGGATCTTAGGAACAAATTTAGACCTACTTTTGAACTAGATTCAAATTGCAAACATCACCCCTAACACCAAGTGCAAACAAACCTTTTAGACTGTTGAAATTTTCATATTTTTTTGTTGGCACTTGAAAGGAGGTTCAAATGCACTTAAGAATGTGACATTTAGATCTAGTATGCAAAATTTATGAATGAACAAAGTTTGGTTTCAAAACAGTTTCTTTTACATAGGTACATATTTGGTCTAGGAGATGTACACAATATAAAGATGACACTTTAGGGTTCAGTGGCACATTTTGGGGTGCCCACCTTATTTGTGTACATTTACATCTCCAAGATCAAAGGAGCCTTTTAAAAAAAATAAAAATTGGGAGAGTTCTTGACTCCCCTCAAAGCAAAATTCCTCTCATTTTTTACATCACTTTTTGGACTAGAATGAATCAAGATTTTCTTGTGAACATGGATGTAAACTACAAGGAGGTATTGGTTGATTAAATAAACTTTTTAGCTTCCCAAAAGCGGTTTTGAACTTTATTCAACCCTTGAAGGGCCTAAAAGTCCTTTATGGTTGTACAATATATTATAAATTTGGTGGTATTTGATAAGAAACATTTGCCAAATACTTTACAATACAAAATAAATAAATAAATAATCATGATAGTACATAAATAACAATGTAACACAATTCATATTATAAAGTACAATTGAAGAGTTATAAGGCTAAATACCGGTCATAAATTGGACCTCAAGGGCCTTTCAAGGGTTGAAAAGGACATGAATCTCTATCCATAAACTTGTTTCTACTGCAAATTGGTTCTTTGGAACAGTAGCAAAAAAACTCATTTTGTGTACAATTTTTAATAAACATTTTCAAAATTGCATGTACAAAAAATGTCCTAAAATTTTCTAAAACTCAATTCGGTTACTGAATTACTTAAGGGGTTAAATCTTCAATGCATGATCAAAATGGCAAAAGGTTTAATTGCAATATTGAAGGAAAACAGCAACATCAACAACAACAAAACTCTCTCATAATTTGTATTGTTGGTAGCTAGTGGTGTATTGTTGGTGAACTTCTCAATTAATACTATCTATTTCACTATATATTTCATTATAAAATTTCCAAAGCACATAATCAAGTAGAACAAGTCTTACCAAAGAGACCCATAATCATTGCCAACGAGGCCCATGAACTATTTAAAATTTTATAATTGAGCATAATAGAAAGTCAATATTTATTTGTTTTCAACATCATTCAATTTTAAATTTTACTTTCAGTTTTTAGAATTAAGTATGATACAAATATCAATATAAAATAAAATAATTTCTCAATTACATGTTGCCACATTTGATATTGTGGAGATTAAGTTTTGTTAATTTTAACATTATGACAATATTTCAAAACCTTATTACAACATCCGGTGATCAAGGTTGGCAAAATTTATACTTATAAATAGATGACAAAATATTAGGGATATAATTATTTATTTATTTATAAAACTATACAAAAAAATGAATCATTTTATTTCTTTTGGCATCTACCAAATCACATTAATTATTTGGCAGCAAATATTTGAGCCTAACCTATGGGTACAATACTTATCACATACATCCCAAAGGATTTTTAAAAACTATATTTAGGATCTTATAGTAATACAATAAGTATTCTTGGGGAGTTCACTTAGAATATCCATTAAAAATCACGTGCAAACAAAACTTTGAACCCCCTATATACTTTTTGAATTTAAAACAAAACAAAACAAAATATTATAAATAGATTTTCCTACTTTTAAAGTTTATATTTTGAATTATTGATATTTTTATTTGTTAATAATAATTAGTTACAAAATTTTCAAGTAAAAAAATACATTGTATACACCCCTATATTATATAATAAAAAATTGTCTAAAAATTTCTAAGAAAATTTCTAAAAATAACTCTCTTTTAAAAGCTCATTTTGAGCTAAATATTGATTCAATGGTCATCTAAATGTGTTCTCTATAATTATTTGAGTTGAAAAACATCCCATTTTAGTTCATTTTCAACCTCTTCTAGAAATCATTTCATATTTTATTTGAGTTGGAAATTTTGGCAATAGAAACCTATAGTCATTATTAAACAATTATAGTTGAAATTTTAGGTTGAAATTATAGTTTATTAGAAACCACTTGTTCGCACGTGGTTTGTTGTAGTAGAACTAAGTGCACTCCCTGAGGAAGTATTTTAAACTAAATGCCTTATCTTTTTTCAAGAAGTCATATTCATTAAATCTATTCATTCAAAATTCATAACAATAATAGGATTGATTCATTCTTGCCAAATATGACTAGGTTCTTAGAAAAATAAGTTTTGGCAAATTCTTTAGATATTTTTATTCCAACTAAAATACCATTCAAAAATAATTTTAGGTCTATGGCTTTTATAAATACTTGAGATTGTTTTCCACCAAGTGAGACATGCCTTGCAAATAGAGAATGCCAATTGAGGTACATACACCTATATTCATCACATTACAAAATCTAATATATACATTTGAATCTAAAAGTGAAACTAAAACACAAATATTGATGACAGAAGATGTACACAATTAGAAAATGAAAGCCCAAGATAGTCTACCATAGTATGGTTTCTAGGACACAATCTACACACTATAATTTAAAAATTTATACTTATTCATACTATGTCTAATCAATATATGCTACAATGCATTGAAATCTTCAATATATGCTACAATGCATTGAAATCTTCAATATATGCTACAATGCATTGAAATCTTCAATATATGCTACAATGCATTGAAATCTTCAATATATGCTACAATGCATTGAAATCTTCAATATATGCTACAATGCATTGAAATCTTCAATATATGCTACAATGCATTGAAATCTTCAATATATGCTACAATGCATTAGATCCAATAAAAATAATGAACACCTAATAATAATAAAAATGCTAAATTTCTAATCATGTTATTCATGTTGATTGCAGATGCACTTACTTTATGTCATTTAGTGTGGTCACCAAATACCATTTGTGGAGCAAATTCACATGCAATAAGTGGTTTAAATATATGATATTTTTTGAAAAATTTATTAAGAAAATATTTGGAAAGTTGGCATCTCATAAAAAGAAATTGATAATTATTGTTTAAAAGTTCTTTATGACATAAACACTTGCCAAAAATGTCCCATTTAAAAGGTAGGTAGATTATTTTCTATAATCTCTTCATGACGCGTGAAATTTATATAATCAGTGATTACAGATTTTCATTTATCAGTCACATATTTCATCCATTTCTAGACAGACATTTACGTTAAGTATTCTCTTCATTGTTAAAAATTCTCAATTCTCAATTCTAAAAGCTTTGATTCAATCGGTGTATATTTTTGAGGTGAAAGACAGGATGAGGACTTTAGTTTTGGGGGAAGTTGTGGCATCTTTTAGAAAACTAACCTTTTATTTTATTTTCAAAAATATAGTCTTTGATTGTACTTATTTTATTTTTGGATAGTTTAATCCAAAAATAATGAAAATTGAAAGGCTATGGTCAAAACAAGAAGTACCCAATGTTCTTGAGGAATAAGGTAATTCAATTTTAATTCATGAATAAAGTAGATGCAAATGTGACTACAACATAATATTCAGTAGCCTTCAGAGAGTCTCCCTTTTCCTCTCTAAATTCCTCAGCCACAAAATTCATCCTGACATCATTAATGTGAGCTACAGTGCTGGGATAGTGGCAACACATTTAGGGTATGTTCCCACCTGGCGTTTGCAAACACCACGTGCTAAAAGATAAAACCTCGGCATTAAAAGAAAATATTTTTATTTCTCAGGAGTTCAGGTTCGGAATTGTAGTGATTGTTTCTTACTGAGGTGCAGTTCCCACATGGCTCGTACATTATTCAGCTGTCGTGATGGACCTCATGTCCCCACGCACATCCGATTTTGATCCAGTGGCCAAAAATAATCAAAATTTCAAACTTCGAATGATTCTGAAAATTAACGAGACACATTCCCAAATCCAAGGAATTGTAAAGTAAATCCATTCATCGAAAAATATTTCACTACTATTCAATTCTAGCACATGTACTTTACAGTATGGGTGGAGATATTGTTTTTATAATGAATTTCCTTGTTCATCATGAATCTTCAAAGGATATGGGACAATTTGAAGATGACAACTTAACCACTCATTGTCAAAATGCAGGAATTGTGTTTAATGTAGAATTTCAGACCTCATGTAGGCATAGTATAATAGCTTTTTTCAAGAAAGTTTGTACTAAGAAAAGTTGGTAAAATAAATAAACTTTCATCACCAAAACTCCATTTGAGATTATCAGCCTTCAATCAAAATCTTGGGACAAAATTCAAAGAGGGATTGGGACAAACCCCTAAAGTTGTATTGCATATTAACCCTTCAATGCCCAAGGCCTTTTCTAAGCTTCTTGAAACTTGCTCTAAATTAAACTAAATGTCAACATTTTAATAAGTTTTATAAATTTAAAAAAAATCATAACCATACAAATTCAAACTAAGCTTGTTAAGTATCACATGGGAAAAAAAAACTTAACAATATTACTTATGATTTGAAAAATTGTAACTGTTAATTATGAAGATGCTAAAATTATGAAACCAATTTGAAGCCTTTAAGTCCTCTTTTTACATGTCAAATCTAAAAAATTGGTCACCAAAAAAATATGAGGGTTAAAGGGCAGAACATGCAGAGCTCCAATAAATTTACAGCTTCTCAAATTTTATTTTTTTATTTTTTTAAATGAATTTTTCATGTGATTTTATCTTTAAAATTTAGTGTATATGAGAGCCTTCAACTTACACTAGAAAATCAAGATTTGCAATAGGTTTCCTTGCTCAAAATCTTGAATAGAAAAATAATAATCATTCATTTTTACAATTAGATTTTTTATGTTGAAACTAGATTTAATTTTTTTTTAAGAGAAACTATCAAAAATAGTAACTTGTTTAGGTTTTTATTTAACTTCAAAGTATTTTTGACAAGAGAATTCATTACCTCAAGCATTTAAAGGATTAGAATAGGTATCCCTCAAACTAACATTTTTTGCTACTCCTCTTGGTTACTATTATTATTAGATGAGTCAAATTTTCATATTTTCTTGTTGGCAAATGAAAGGAGGTTCCAACACCTTAGTTAAAGAATGCAACATTTGAATATTGTATGCAAAAGTAATGATGGGTCACAACTTTTTTTTATTGAAGTTATCACATTGTAAATTGAGATCACATAATCCTATGCAAACTCTCATTTATCTCGCAAGGGGACAAAAGATCCTTCAAGGGTTAAATATTTTTTCAACAAATATTGTTGAACTTGGCTTCCGGATATCGTAGTTTAGTCTTTGGTCCCTCCCTTTGCTTGTAGGTTAAAACTATAAAATACTCTTGTTTTAGTTTTCTTTGTACTCTCCTTTTCTAATAGAATCCTCTTCTCATCACTTCCATCTGAAATACAAAATAAATAAGTAAAAAACAATATTATTGCAAATCATAACTTTCATTAACCACTAAAGTTCCATGACTATATTTTCACCAAAAACGTTTGGAAATTGCCATTTTCAGTACAAGTATCAAATTTTTGAAAAAAAAACTATTTTTGGCAAATCTAACCATAGGATCTTGTATTACATAGTATCAAAAACATGTGGCAAAAATTTTAGACATTACCACTGCGTGGATTGCAAGATATAAGCATTCAAATGAACTAAAATCATTTTTTGTGCCCTGCAAAAAGCAGGGCAGCTGCACTTCACAAGCTCACTTTTCTATGAAAAAATGACCAAAATGGTGGTACTTCTTTGGATTATTTTTCCTAACAAGTTGGCCACATGCTTGAAAATTTTCAAATCATTTCGAATTGTATAACATATAGGAAAGAAATAGTAAGTAAGTAATAGTAGATAATGATTCAAAATACTAAATCATTAAGAATTTAAATATGGAATTGAAAAATGCCAATCCCAATGGTTAAAATGTTGCAATAAAATATCTTCATTCTATACTTTTATCTTTGTCCAAACATAGTGAAAATTGGGTATGATAAAGGATTTCAAAGTTTATTTTAGAGTAGGGAATGCATAACTGCCCGCAAACAAAAAATTCTTGTAACTTTTGATGCATTGGTCAAAATGGAATGGTTCAAAGCTTTCCACATATGTATAATTCCAGAAAACCAATTTCAAATTTTTGTTTTTGAAAAATGTGATTTTTTCTGATCTGCCCAAACTGCCCAGTTACAAAAAAAGCAACATATTAGGCTATAACTTTTGACTCCTATTTCCAAATGTCATGAAATTTAGTGCACATGAAAGATATTTCTTGTCCCCACCTTCTGTTAAAATTTCAGCCTAAAATATGGAAATCTCTAGTCACACGCACCTGCCCAAAAATTTTATACAGCCAAAAAATGTAGCTTGGTCCTTTAGGGGTTAACCTTGAAATGCTAGACAATCCAAAAGTGCTCAATGGATGACTTCTAGATCATTGTAGTAATGAAGAATGTATCTATTGGTTCATACATTAGATCATTTTTGACAAAGTACCTTAGTGATGAGTCTCCTCTTTCTTGAATTAAAGATTCTAAATAAGTGCACTTTGTGCATGAAATGATGAATTGAATTGCACTTCTTATTGCACAAAGTCAAAGAAAATGTTCCTCCCAACCCTTCTTTGAATTTTGTCCCTAACTTTCACTACAAGAAAATGGGGGTATAAATGACTTGTCCACAATGACTACACCGACAACAATGACTGCAAAATAGTCATTGTTTTGCAATCATTGTTGTCGGTGTAGTCATTGTGGACAAGTCATTTATACCCCCATTTTCTTGTAGTGTTTTGATTTAAGGCTCCAAATCTGAAACGTATTTTTGGAGATGAAAGTTAACTTGATTTTAAAAAAATTCATAGTTCAAAATCTCTTAAAAAAAGTTATTCTACTATGCCTACATGAGGACTAAAGTTCTAAATTGAACACAATTCCTGCATTTGACTTAACTAGGTATGAACAGTTGAACTTTTACTAAACCTAATTTATATATCCCACATGAGTTGTTTTACATTCCATCACCTCACTTGCATAAAGAGATTGCTTAAGGTAAACCAGCCTATGACAGGCAGAATGACTGATTTGATATGTTGCCATTAGCAAAATAAAATCAGATTTTTTTCTAGCAGAGACAACTTTGAGAAATGAAAGAAGCAGTTAAAATTTTAGTTTTTGGACAAAGTAGAATTTTTTTATGAATTTTTAAAGTATTTTTCCAAAACAGTTTGTAGACTATCTGAAATCAATAAAATATGTCTTCATGATGGTCATCTTACCACCTAATGCAGTCTTCAAATTTCCTAACACAACCACAAGAATTTTTAATGTGGCCATCACACAAAGGAATAAAAAAAAAACTCTTTATGATGAGTTTACACTCACAATGTGTAAGTGTCCTATGACAGTCATTACTAATTCTATCACAATCACCTAATGCACTAATGTGGGCCACTAACCAACCTAATTAAATTGTAGAAGCAAAAATCTGAAATGGACTGTAATGGGGGGGTTATGTAGATGTCTGCATTAGACAGTTGGCCTGTCATAGGCTGGTTTACCTTATACATCCTTCTACAATCGGTTCAATCAAAACTTTCAAGAATTTTTGTGAGGTGGATGTTGAGAAATTTCAATAATTCTAATTTATCCACGTCAGGCCCTGCCAATTTTGGCCTTGGGCAGCCATTGTTCTAACGTAAGGTAGGGGGCTGTCAAAGCAACCTTTTACCAGCTGATTTGCATTTTGGGGAAGCTAAACTCCTTAAAACAATTTTCAGTAAATTTTCATGGTAAGAAAAATGGAATTGGCATCTAAACCAAGTGGTTTCATATTTTTTGGACCTTCATGGAATTAGTTATGAATTTTTGAAGTTGAAAAACAGTGGTTTCTAAAAGCGCCCCCCTCTTGAAATGTATACTTCTGGTACATGTTAGAGGCAAAATCTACCAGATCGCTTTTAGAGACAGGTTGCTTTTACAACCCCCTACCTTATTGGGTTATCAGCTGAGCATGTTGTTAAGAGCGGCAGTTCTGTACTCAAATCTTAATTTTAAGAAGATTTTAAAGTTTTTGCTATTGACTACTTTCGCTATGGTGGGCCAACGATATAAGGTAGGCACCCCAAAAATAGCACCTGACCTTAAAGCGCCATCTACAGGTTGTGTACATTTCCAAAATCAATTATGTACCTATTTGGATGGAGCGCTTTCAGAAACAAACTTTGACCCTTCATAACTTTTGCATACGATGTGCAAATGCCACGTTCTCAGGTGCGTTGGAACCTCCTTTCACTTGCCAACAAGAATATATGAAAATTTGACCAATCTAATAGTAGTAACTAGGCTCAGTAGCAAAAAGTGGCGGTTTTGGGTGTACCCACCTCAGAAGTGATTAATGGCTTTAGAAGCGCTCTCAGGTCCATGCCACCTCGGCTGCCATGTAGGTCCGATAAATAGATGAGCACTCAGGTGGGAATGCACGACAACTTACAGCTGATTTACTGCCACAGTAAGGCCAAGTGGGATCATACCATTATGGAGATTCATTTCCTTTTGCTAATTCTAGGACCATACTTGCAAATTAAAAAAAAATTGAATAGGTGAAAGATGGTTTGCCAAAATCCCATAATTCATTTGAGTTATGTAGAAATGCAATCTACACTATTGCCACCGACATCTCTCCTGGATTTCATTCGGAAGAAAATCTATTAATATAGTCATGGGGTGGTAGGAGCTTAAACAACCCATGTGGGATAAGTGATTTAAAATTTGTAGTTTCTAAGCCTCTCATAGTTAAGTCAAAAGTAGGAATTGTGTTTAAAGTAGAAATTGAGACCTCAATTAGGTATAATAGAATAATTTTTTTCAAAAATATTTGAACTAAAAATAGTTGGTGAATTAAGTTAAGTTTCATCTCCAAAAATTATTTTGAGATTTAAAGCCTCAAATAAAAAGTTATGGACAAAATTTAGAGAGGTTTTTTAGGAATGTCCAAAAAAATGTCCATTCCAACCCCTTTCTAGAATTTGTCCATAACTTTTGATTGAAGACTTAAAATCCCAAAAGTTTTTTTGAAAATGAAAATTGACTTTATTTAACAACTTTTCTTAGTTCAAAGTTTTTTGGAAAAAATTATTTTACTATGACTAAATGAGGTCTAAATTTCTACTTTAAAA
This sequence comes from Antitrichia curtipendula, assembly GCA_951230915.1. Taxonomy (NCBI): domain Eukaryota; kingdom Viridiplantae; phylum Streptophyta; class Bryopsida; order Hypnales; family Leucodontaceae; genus Antitrichia; species Antitrichia curtipendula. Next base: position 42,955,364 of record OX579636.1, read on the forward strand.
GCAATTCATGCTTTTGACTTGAGCTCCTACTAATTCTAATTTAGATATGTCGCATGGGTTGTTCTACCTCCTACCACCCTATATGTATATAAAGAGCTTGTCTCTACCACTTTGAACACTAGAAATGAATAACATTCAAAACTGATAGAGTTAGAAGCTAATTCATGATTTGCAAAGAATGTTTTTGTTCAATATTTTATAGCTGTACTTTAATGCTTGGAAGCCTAGGTATTTACTCTACTAAAATTGGAAGCACCACGGCGTTGAACTTGCTAACCAAGCTCACTACTGTGAAGTCTTGTGTGGATTGACACCTATCTTTAGTTACTGATCATGGTGTCGAATATACCACACCATTTCATCTGATGGATGAAATGGTGTGATATATTCGACACCATTCTGTTAGGAAGGAGGCAGTAGTTAGTGGACTACTGAATGTTATGAAGCCGGCTACAACAAGATGAAGGTAAAGCAAATCACCATATTGTAGACATCAAAATGCTACAAACAATTTAGAAATGGCACCATTAACCCCAAAGTGACATTCAATTTTGGGGGTTCAAAAACATCATTGCTTTTGAAGCTTTATGGATCTAAATGTCTTCAAGTTATGCAAATCTCAACAGTACAATCTTGTAGTGTACATGTTGTAGATGACATGTACAAAATTTGAAGTCAATTGGCCACATAGATTGCAAGATCATAATGTTTTAGTGTTGAAAATAGATGCTGAAATTTTCCCAAAAACACATTTGGAGGTCAAATTTGATTTCTAAACCTACTCAAATGAAAAAACTTTACACTACAAAATGATTCAAAACTAGTATACAAACAAATTGGTGGAAAAAAAATTCATTCAATTGACTCATTGTGTCTACAAAACGGCTTTGAAATGTCAAAAATCAGCAAGAAAAATTGCAAAAAACAGATCTAAAGCTGAACCTCTTTCTACTAGAATGCTTCTTTGTCACTCATTAATTCTTGGATTAACATGAAATTTTAGCCACACAAACTAGACTAGTATGCACAATTTTTCCAAATTTTTTTATTGAAATTGGACACTGTATGAAGAAGAAACAAGCCACTCTACTCCCAAAATGGCAGGATTTGGAACTTTGAATTGCTCCCAAACATTCAAAACAACTTAGATTGACATGAAAACTTTACCGCAATAACTATACTTCAAGGGGAACAAAATCCAATCTTTTTTTATATTGAAAATGAGCAATGGATGAAGGAGATACAAGACCCCGAAGCTGCAGCCCTAAAATACAATTTGGTGAACTCAAATTGAAGTTGTGAACTTTGATTGGCTTCCAAAAAATCAATAAACCTTGGATTAATTTGAAAATTTTACCACACAAATTAGAGGGGAGAACGCAACTTTCCAACAAGTTTTATTGAATTTGGACCTTAGATGCAAAAGTTACAGCACTTGATTTGAAATTGTGTGAGTACACTTTCTGTCCTCTTTGTCACTTTGGGGTTAAAGCTATGCACAATGTCCAAACGTCTCTTTTAACCCCTAAAGGTTTTTGACTATGTTTTCACAAAAAACGCTCCCAAACTGCCATTTCTAGTACAAGTACCAAACTTTGGAAAAAAACACATTTTTGGACACATGTAACCGTAGGATCTTGTAGTAAACTAGTTTGAGAAGATGTGGAAAAATTTTCAGAAATTTCCACCTTGTAGATTGCAAGATATTAGCATTTGAAGTGACAAAAAACCTTTTTTTGTCCCTGCGAAAAATCAGGCAGCTGCACTTCACATGGTCACATTTGTATGAAAAAATGTCCAAAATGGTGGTAACTCTTTGGATTCATTCTTCAAAGCAAGTTAGCTACATGCTTGAAAAATTTCAGATCATTTGGAATTGTACAACATATAGGAAAAAAATAGTAAGTAGAAAGAAGTAGAAAATGATTCAAAATACTAAATTGTTAAGGATTTAATTATGGAATTGACAAATGCCAATCCAAACGATTGTAATGTTGTAATAGACAATCTACACCTTGTGTTTATATTTTTTTCCAAAAATATTGAAAATTGAGTTAAATAAAGGACTTCAAAGTTTATTTTAGAGTAGAGATTCCATAACTACCCGCAAACTACCCACAACTAAAATTCCTCATAACTTTCATCTCATAAATCAAAGTGGAATGATTCAAATCTTTCCTTGTGCACATAAATCTAGAGAAGCAATTTCTAATTTTTATTTCTCTAGAAAATGATTTTTAAAGAAGTTTTTTTTGCTGCCTGGGCTGCCCGCCAAACAATGAAAACTACATATCATACCATAACTTTTTAACCATGTGGTCAAAAGTTATGAAAATTGTTGGGCCCTAAAGCTACTCCTCGGGCACATCTTGTGTGAAAATTTCAAATAAAAAAAATAAAAATTCCATTCGTGGTGAGCTGCCCAAAAACGCTATGTTGTCAAAAACGGTGTTTGGTCCTTTAGGGGTTAAAGAAAATAAAATGGAATAGTGAGCATGCTTGGGATGTGATATGGGCACTTTTGGCGTGGGCAAGTGATAGACTAGGATGATTTAATGGTCACAATGGAATCATGGAATCATGTAAAAGAATGTGCTGATTTTTGGCTGTTTTCTCCCCCTATTGAGAGAGCAAGATTGGTGACCATTATGAATGATTTTTTCCTTGGTATTGGAAGTGACGTGCTGGTTTTGGAAGGTGGGGCTCAGGACAAATCAATCAAAATTCATAACAAATTCATACCTTACCAGAAAGACAGGATTCCACTTCCTCCTACTTTGTGTGATTTTTTTCTTTAATAAGCTTTCTTCAGCAATTGTGGCCCAAATATGGTAGGATGCTTCAAAAAGTGACCCTACTCTATAAACAGCCTCTCGAAACTTTTGTAGGGAGAAAAATGGTATTGGCATAAAATCCAAGTCGTTTCATATTTTTTGGACTTTTGTGGAATTAGTTACAGATTTCTGAAGTGAAAACACATCAATCTCTAAATGCAACCACTTCCTGAAATGTACATTGTTAGTAGATTGAAGAAAGTAAAATGTACCTCTCTGTTAGCAGTTGCTTTCAGTTTTAGAGCACGGTAGCTTTTAGAGCAGACGATGTGAAAATCTGCCTGCAGACGGTAATGAAGGAGATCCATATGAGTGGCCGATGGTCAGTCTGTGCCGGCAAAGTTTTTTTTCAGTTCAGAAAATAAGGCTGTTGGGTGGCCACAGTTCAGTTTCTGCCAAAAGTCTCAAGTCATCCCTACCTGAACAATTATCACTCTAACTTCCGATTGATAGAGGAGCACTAAGTCTGCTAAAGCTCTCTCATTGGTGAAGCCTAAGGTGAAGGTACCCCGAACCGTCCATGTACCCAATTCCGTCATGATGTACCAAGGGTGTACATTTTCGTAGTAAGAATGTACTTGGTTGGTGCATGGTGACGGTTTAGGGTGTTTCCACCTTAAGTAGAACTTGTTAAGTTAGTGACAACCTTTTTCTTTGAATTGTCTTAACCCTTTAATGCATGGGCATTTGGCTACATACAATATGTATTGCATAATCGATGAGGCGTGCTAGCAGTGAATAGTTTATCGTACATCACCGGTTGTACACTTTTCAATTACAATCTTCAATCTTCATGATCCAAAGGTGTAGGAAGCAAGTTGAAAGGAAAGAAGGTTATGAGTTGCAACTTGTAATGGCAATGGTGACGGGTTCCCAATGAAATGGTGCCACATTAGCATTGAAAAGTCAATAACTGGTTGTGGAAAAACATACACATAGTATGTGTGCCAAGACCTGCAAATTTGTTGGGTGAGGGTTTTGCTCGATGGAGGTGAGAAGGTGAAAGTGTCACTATTTTGGCCCAAACATGCAATTTCCTTTGGCCATTGATCACATGTGTTCCAAGGCAATAAAGTCCTTCCCAATTCGTCACACCAATTCCTAGGAAAACAAGTGTTGGAATTCGGTACAAGTCACCACAGTCAAGCTCGTCATGCATCAAATTCTCCTGATCACTTCACAAAGGCCTAAGGTAGCATGCTCTAAAAGGGACCATTTACGAACTGTACCGCCTTTTTCATAGGCTTCTGTAGACCGTAAGGTTTTTTGCTTACTTTATAGAGAAATTCAAATGGATGCCGCATCTAATACAAGTGGTTTCATAATTTTCCAAGTAATATTGAATTAGTTATGATTTTTCAAATTTTCTGGTCCTAGACACCTATTTATGACAATAGGTCTGGCAAAATCAGCACACATGCAGCCTATAAAGGGAGATGGGAAAATCAAGAATATGCATGGGGATTTGCAATAAGTAACAAGCAAGGGTCCTTGAAGTGACCATACTTAAGGTAGGTACACCCAAATGTGCCAGTGACCTTAAATCGCCATCTATACTATATGTACATCTCCAAAATCAATTTTGTACCTATGTGGAAGAAATGCTTTTAGAACCAAACTTTGTTCCTTAATAACTTTTGCATACATTATCCAAATGCAATGTTCTTTGGTGCATTGGAACCTACTTTCATTTGCCTACAATAACCTATGAAAATTTGACCAATCTAATAATAACAGCTAGGCTCAGTACCAAAAAGTGGTGGTTTTGGGTGTACCCACCTTATATCCAATCAATTTCAGATTTTGCATTCTCCAAATAAAGTAATTGGCTTCTTAACTTTTTATTTAAATGCATAAATGCCCACCTATCACTACATTTAAAAATGAACTTAATCACGTGCTTCAACCATCCACATTTAAACTTTAAAGCAATCTTTAACACATTTTAAGTTGTTCCTACTTTATCTTCAATCCATTAAAAGTTTGTCACATATCCGTTTTAGGACTACTTGAAGTTCATTTTATACCTAATTATAGGGTCCATTTGAAGAGGATGGACGCTTTTACAGCATACTACTATATCACTACAATTGCATTTCAAACCTCAAAGAATTGATATTTGAGAATAAAGCAACATTTATCATTCTTCCATTAAGTAGCTGGAAGACAATTCTTAAGCTAAAATACAACAACTTTGACTTTGCTTAACCCCTAAAGGTCCAAACACCGGGATTTTTTTGGTCAACATAGCAATTTTGGGCAACTCACTATGAACGGAATTTTCATTTTTTTCTTTGAAAATTTCACACAGCTTGGACCCGAGGAGAAGCTTTAAGGCACAACAATTTTCATAACTTTTGACCACATGGTTAAAAAGTTGTTGCATAATATGTAATTTTCATTACTCAGTGGGCAACCTTGGACACAAGTTGTGTGAAATTTTCAAAGGAAAAAAATGAAAATTTTGTTTGTAGTGAGTTGCCTAAAATTGCTACATTGCCAAAAAACAATGTTTGAACCTTTAGGAGTTAAAAAATCCAACACTTTTTTCCTTGCGCAAATCAACACCATGAGCAAGAAATTACTTAAAACTTTCTCTAAAAGTCTTCCAAACACTTAGCAACGGCCTATCACTTTAGGTGCATTGCAAAGCTCAAGGAATTGATATATTTGATACTAAGGCAACCCCCGTTGTTCTACAACTAGAGGATGATGCTTGAGCAAAAATATACAAAAGTTGACTTTACTTCAAGAAATCAAGCACTCTCGTCCATGCTCTAACCCTAAACAAGTTAATTATCCTTGATTGTGTATGAAGGAGGGGGAGTGCTCAAAGAAGTGACTTGGGGGAAGATGGGAGGAACATTCTAAGATGTGAAGCTTCGACTTTTTTTGAAAATAAATTGAAATTTTTGCCAATTCAATTGAAGGTGACAATTTAGATTTAGGTTGTTGGTCAGGTATGTGGTTGATTGAGTCTCACCAAGAAAAACAAAACATCGATATTGAGTACAATCCCAAGGTGAATTTTTAAATGTTTTGAAAGTTTTGGCTTTAGCTAGCATGTCGTTTATTGGGCATCAAGAATCTTTGAACTATAGTAGCTCCCCTCCAGAATATTGACTTAGGAAATTTTGTCAATGGGAATGCCATGAAAGAACTCAAATACCATGACAAAATAAGTTGAATTCCAAGCTGCAAACCCTACACCAGAGAATGCATGTGTCCTTCTCACCTCTATGTAGCAAAACCGTCACCAACAAATCTCCAAGTTGCAGCACGTACACTATATGTAGAATTTTTGATATTGTACACCATAGGCCATTTTTGGCTTTGATCAGCTTTTAAGGGTTAAGTGAATATTTTTGGCTCACAAAAGCCAACACTCATTAGTTTCTATTTCATCATGAAATTATTAAGTTTAGGGTAATGTCCAAGGACAAGGAAATTGGGTGGAAAAAAAAAGTTGATAAAGAGGGTGGAGCCCGAAGAGGAGATGGGTTTTTATATGTGCAATTTCCAATGACAAGTGGCATTGTGCAATGCAAACCATGACCATGTTTGAAAAAAAAATCTTTGGAGGGAACATATTTGGTCATTGGATGATAGATGCATAGTGCCCAATTATGAGTAGAAACCCTAATAACATGATTCGAAACCTAATTGCAAGATATATAGTCCTCTTGGAAAATGAAGGAAAAAGTTATTGGGAGTGGTTTATATTTGGAGATACTTTAAGGCATCCCTAAATAATTGCACCCCGCGTGGCACCAAGATTTAATTTGTAGTCATGTAATAAGCTTCAGAGATGTCCTCAAATATTTACAACACAAGATTTTGAGGCTATAACTTAGAGTCTCTCTAGCAGTTTGGTCTTTTTTAATGCCAATTAATTGATGCTATGGAGAACCTTGGAGTTTAGAAGAATGAAATTTTTACAATTGTTACAAGGTGTGGCTAAATGAAGTGTCAGCAAAATAGATTATACTGCACGACAAGCTTGGGGGAGTCAAGAATAGTATCAAACAATTTCTTTTGCTTCATTGCCTCCATGCATTGCGTCATTTATCCAATGTATCCCACAAGAAATGTGCTACCCATTATAAAAAAAATGAGCCCTTTAAGGGATTGTTTTCCTTCAAAGAATCCCCTCAAGGGAACTGAGAGACTTTTGAGGGACTATGGCCACTGTTCATCATTAATGATGTACAATGGCCACCAAATTTTTTTATCAAAAATAATATAAATGGTAATTATTAGTGTTTGTTTTAAATTATTTAAAAAATAATAATTAATCTAAAATAACAATTAAATTAAAAATAACAATTAAATTTGATGTGGTTATACCCATGCTACATTAGATTCCAATTATTTTAGTATTAACATCTTTTTTTCCAATTACTCAACTGACTTGTCTTGCTCTAATCATGACCAACAATTTATTGGACAATTTTATTTTAATATTTAAATTTAAAAAATATTCTACCAAAGTTTCCTATGGGCTAGAAACTCACAATCCCTTTTAGGGCTCTATTTTTTCTAAATGCAATAGAAATTGGCACAAAAGTATAGGTATACAAGTTGTTGACCCCAACAAGTGGACACATTTTGCCGAGCATAAAGATAGGAAAGTCATCCTTGGAAAAACATAAGTATATTTGATGTAGTGTGGGACCTCCATTTCTTTCCTAGAAAACATGCACTTGCTATTCTAATAGGCTTCGAATTTGTTTAGCGTATGGCTAGAGTTGTTCTTGGTGTACAATCAATTTTTTAATTTATTATTTATATTGGATGGTGGGTTTGTTGTTGTGAGTACGGTGAGTGCGGTGAGTGCACTTGGACAAGTGCAAATATGTCAAATTGCAACAAGATTGATATTACTATCACAAGAAGTGTTGTGAAACTAAGATAATTGTACATAATTGTACATAATTGCACATATTAGCAAAATTATTTTACTTATAGAATTCCAAATTTTCTCTTCATATATTTTTCAAAAAATGCGCAAAGATAATTTAGAATTCTTTTTGGACTTCCAACAAAATTGAACGATATATAATCTAAAATATGAATGTTGGATTACTTAGCGATTTACTAATCAAAAGCACAATCAATGGTCAATAGAAGAGGCAATTGTGGAAAGTCATTCAACAACAATTATTATTTAAATCCAACATTTTCATTATCATCATGTTATTTTCAACATGTTGAATGAGCTTGATTTATAGATGACCATACTACCAATTTTCAGTGATTTATTTAAATGAACTTCAAAAGTGAATCTCACTCTATTTTTGGATGGCCCTTGATTTTTCCTTGCAACAAAACATGCTCAATATAATTCTTCAGCCAAATTGCAGAAAGTGGCAATAATGAATGCTCATGTTTGCAAAGTGTGCACTTAGGATATTAAATTTAAATCAATAATAATATAAAATAATAATAATAATAATAATAATAATGTTAATAATAATAATGTTGGTCTTATTAAAAGACCAACATGAAGAGTGTAAATGAAGAATGTGTTGGGAGAGTTTGCTTATCCATGCCTCAACAAAATGAATAAGTGAACTAATATTACTTTTAAATTGTATTTTACTAGTGGAGTTTATTTCATTATTTTTGGAGAGCCCAGAAAGAAATCTCCAGTGGAGTCTTGAAGTTATTTACATACATTAACATGGACGAACCATATAAAGTGGATGAAAATACACATCTTCATCTTAACTCCCAAAGAACCACTCGTCCTCTAGGGGAACAATTTGGGTCTAGGTAGGTTCCTAGTGTCTCCATTTGTAGTGAGTGTTTCTGAATTATTTTTTTTAAATGTGCGGTTTTGTAAAGAACTTGCTGGATATATAATTTTTTAAATTTCAATTGGTGCTTGGGAGAAAAAGTTATGGTACAAAAAGCCAAAAATAAAGGTTAGCGGGTAGTACAAAAAATTACAAAAAATCAAAATAAATAAATAATTTTTCTTCCTAAAATATTATATTTTTTCCACACTTGAAGCTTTGATTCATTCTATTTGGGCTAGTGATGAGAAAGTTATGGACAATCTTATTTTTTTGTGGCAATCTAAGAATCTTCTTGAAAAAATAACTTATAGGATTCATTTTTTAATGCAATTTTTATATTTTTTCAAAAAGAAATTGTTAGATAAGTTTAGGTTCGTTTACTAAAATAATCATGTAATTAGGATTATTGTATTTCAATTCCATCTTTGAGCTATTAGCGGTTTAGTTTTCCCTCATAAAGAACCCATTTCTATTCAACAATTTTTAACTGAGCAAAAATAATTTTTTTTCCTTGAATTTTTTTTTCTAGATTCTCAACTCAAATATTCAATATAAAAAATTAGAAAATCAAAATCAATAATACAAAAAAATTAGGCTAAGAATATTCAAAGCGAAGAAATCTAGTCAAGCAAGGTGCAAAAAACTTGTTTTTTTCACTTTAGATGCATATATCTTGCAATCTATGTGGTCAAAGTTTCTGAAAATTCTTCCGTACATTCTTTAACTAGTCTAGTATAAGATCCTATAGTTAGATATACAGAAAAGCAATTTCTAAATTTTTTTTCTCTTTGCAATAGAAATGACAATTCTGAGTCTTTTTTGATGGAAAAAAGGGCTCGATTGTGTAGGGGTTAAAGTCTATAAATTCATCCATTATAAAGTTATATTGTCCCTAGATTTTTACTGATAACAATTGTGAAATTCCATCAATTGAAAATAGGAAAATCTATCAACTAATATTCCCCCAAAAAAACTAAATAGCTTTTGAGCAATAAATCACCCACAAAAAAATCAATGTTATGTACATACAAGTAACTGAAGTTATCATGGTCCTAATATCAATAACAATAATAATAATATATATATATATATATATATATATATATATATGAAAATAAATAAATTGAAATGTACATGTTCTGAAGTTTAAGGAAATTGATAAGTTAGGTATGCTATTGTTCTCAAACATGATTTTTACAATAAGTGATCCAAGGAACTTGCTTCTTCTAGCCCCAAATGGGCTAAGGTAAGGGACATTTTTCTATGTTCACAATTGCCAACTTCAAGCTCATTAAAAGGGTACATTGAATTTAAATGTACACAGGTACCCGTATTTGTACATATGGAATTTCCTTCTGGTACCGAGTTACTTGGCAGATGTGGATATAAGATTTAATGTTATATGACAAGCAGTACACGGTCTGGTGGTCTGTAGTACAAATACAGAATGACTCTCAATCATATACGGAGTAATTTATAAGTCCAATATTAAGCAATTTACATGTACAATATGGAGTACATCACTTGCACATACCGCACACAAAGGAACCACACTTGAGCAGTATTTCTACTTGCATTGTAGCTTTATAAATATTCTATTTGTGACAACCATTACCCAAAATACTCCTTGAAGTTTCACTGGGGTGAAAACACCCAATACCGTCAAAATAAGCAATTCAATACAGTTGGAGACACCTTTTTCTAGGGAAATATTTTTGTAGTATTAGCAATTGAAAATCATTAATTTGAAAAAAAAGATTATAATTTTTGGATTAGACATGTAATCATTATGAATTTTCAAAGTGGAACTCCCTAGGTTATTGAAACAGTCACATTGCTTGGTCATAATACTCAAATCTAAAGAATCAAATGTCAACCAATTGCAATTTAGTATGGAAATGGTTTAAATGCACTATGGGAGACACTTTTACTAGAAGTCTATTTGTTAAGAGTGAATACACGGCTAACAAATTTGGATGTTTTTACCTTCTATGATGATAACTAAACTTTTGCATTTGTTTTTAATCCTTCAAGCCGAAATGGTTTTGCGGTGTTTAGGGCATCCAAAGTAAAGTATCAAGTTTTGATTTTTTTCTATCATTTTATTTTTGAGATTGGAAAATAAAAGAAACTTTTAGAGAATCTAATTTTTATAAAGATTCAATGGTTGGTTAAAAAGTTATGTTTTTGTTTTGACCTCCAATTTAGGTAGGTTGTACAAAGCATTATTTTGCTTTGAAAATTTGCATACTTCTTCCTAACTTGAGACTTTGTACCCAAATCTAAAGTGTTTATATCTTTTTTCAAAAGTAGAATTTGAAATAATGGGGCCCAAAAGTTTGACAAAGCTACATTTTTCAAAGCTCATGCAACCTTGAAAATCCCCATCATGTTGCTCTTTGCTCGGTAATATCTCACACATACAACACTCTTAGAACCCCTTTTTTCTTAAGCAAGACCCCCTTTGTACTAGTCAAGAATAAGATCCTATGGTTATAAATTCTAAAAAAGTAGATGAATTTTGATTTATAGATTCAGATAATTTTTTTGTGTGGAGTTGGTTAGCAGTAAATATAAATCAGGTAATCCAGTTTCCATATTAATTTGAATTTGACTCGGGAAGTCAAATGTGTAGAACCCCATGTTGAAATAAGATAAGGTACCGTGTTAGAGCATCTGCACGGGTACTCCTCAAAATTGACACGGCAAGAAACCAGGCACGCCCCCTCAATGCCCAAGGCACCATATTTCGGTGTACAAAACTTTGAAGTTAAATAAAAAACTTTCCAATTTACTATTTCAGTATTTTTTTTTCTTTTTAGACAAATTCTCTTTGAATTTCAATTTTAACATCAGAAATCTTATTTAAAAAATGAATGTTTATGATTTTTCTATTTGAGATTTTATAGAAGGGTGTGCATTTCAAATCTCGATTTTTTTTTTAGTGTTGAAGGCTCTTGGAAATGAACCTCAAATACGCTGGACCTTGGAGAATATATCACATTAAAAATTCATTTAAAAAAATTGTAGAGTAGATTTTGAGAATCTGAAAATTGATTGTGGTTATATATGTTATGTCTTTTAACCCCTATAGTTCCCCAAAGTCTTTCTCCCATAAAAAAAATCACTCAAAATTGTTATTTCTTTAGCAAAGAGTAAATAAAATAAAAATTTAATGTTTTTTTGCATATCTAAGTGTAGGATCTTATACGAGATTAGTGTAAGAATGTGTGGAAGAGATTTCAGAAGAGATTTGACAATATAGATTGCAAGATATTTGCATTTGAAGGGCCCTAAACAATCTTTTTTGCACCTTGCTCAACAGAAGAAACTATTTTAGAACCAAACTCTGTTCCTTCACAACTTTCACATACAATATCCAAATCTCACGTTCTTTGGTGCGTTGGAACCTCCTTTCACTACAAAATCACTGAAAATTTGACCAGTCGAATAGTAGTAACTGACTGGGCGCAGTACCCCAAAAGGGGCGGTTTTGGGTACTCACCTTAATATACAGAATGTCTGGACTGCAGAAGGTACCCCCTGTGCTGTACAGTACAAGTCCTGTACCCGGAACTTCAGAATGAGGGGATGGAGATCAGCAATCGTTCACAGCATGGTAATTAACTTGCAAGATAGCTTTAATTTGTGTGAAGCGGAGGTTACCCCATACGTTAACTTAGGATGGGAGATCTGCCAGGACAGCTATGATAGTGGGCTTAGCAGCTGGTCTTGTGGTGTGGTATCAAAGCAATAAGATAGTTGTACAGCACTGTACCGTACAACTTTGTCCATTTTGTGTCACATAAGTCACAAAAGCACTCCCCCATTTGATCTTGGGGGAAGATTCAAAATCCGCCATTTGCATGGGAAGGGGAAGCGTCCAAGTTCACCAACACTGACCCAGTCTTTGTGGGCCAAATTGGCGATTGTTGATTCACTCGTGTCAGGCATGTGCGTTGGGCCGGCCCCGTGGAGCTAGAGGACAACAAACTGACCACCAGATCGCGTAGAGCTGGACAGCCTACCACCTCAGTGACTGTGTGCTAATCACAGACTGATGAACTGAAAAGAAGTGCATTAAGTTGGAAGCAAACACTGAACATCATTCAGAGCCCCAACTTAGCTTTCTCTCTTTCTAACTAAATTTTCTGGGGTTGTCTTCAAATGCAAGGCAGTTGGGATTTTTCCAATGGTTCATGACACACAATGTACCCAAGGTTTGAATGTGCCCAAGGTTTGACACACTTTAATACTGACAGTAGAACCACAAAAGAACCTCAAAATAAGCCATGATTTTGAATAAACCTAGAGAGGAGAAAGACTGCAATTTTTTTGATTACTAGGGAGTATCTATTTAATTGATTTGTCTGCACAACTCTTGCTTCTGGCCCAGTGATTTAAATTTTTTTCTTTTTTTTCTTAAGGTAGGGCAACTTGCACACTTTTAGTACTGGAGTGATGAAGATATTTGCAAATAATTATGGATGAACCTTCATTTCTATATTTGAATGCATGTCCTCTCACCCAGAAATTGAGAGTTTTTTTTGGAGCAATTTTCATCCCAACACAAGTACGTTTTTTCCACTGAGGCCCACGACCACCACCACCACCACACTCTGAAAAAAACCCCACCTGCTCTGGACACAGCCTGCCGGAGAATTCTGAGATTCTGTTTCAGAGAATTTTGTAAATAATCATGATTAGGTAATCTTAAAAGGCAGATGAGCAGATTATGGGCTAACTTAATCTGCACCTAATCTGCACCTAATCTGGTCTTTGTAAGTGCATGTCTTTGTTGAGTGTCACACAATACTTGCTGACAGGTAATATACCAGAGTTACAGGGACCTCACCTGCAAGGAATGGTATATATATATATAAATAAAACTGAACTGGAGTTTTTTTTAAAATTATTCAGGATTAATTTTCATACCAATTGTGCTGCTGCATCTGTCTTTTGGAAGTTCTGACCACGATGTCGTCCTGAATTATTCAAGCACTGTGTATTTGACATGACGTCCAACTTGTATTTTATTTATTTATGTGGACACAAACAAGCATGAAAAAGATCCGTGACAAAGTCTTCTTCTTCCTTAGACAGCAACCTCAGAGGCTGAGGTCCATGCTTGTTTCACAGGAGTGGTGTGAACTTCCTCAGCTACAGCCATTCCTTGTTAGTAGCTACAGCTGTTTTTGAAACAAAATAATCTCATAACAATACTTTTCAATACAGCTACCAGCACTTGCTGATCGACAGTCACTACTAACTAACTGTATTAATATGATGATCTCTCATTGCCATTCGTCTACTTTGAAATAAAACTTTCTGCAACAAATGGGAGTCAGTTTCAATCTGAATGTTTGAGATTTGTATGCACCTAAACCGTTGATCAAATCATGACCACATACACAATTATACATGATTAAATTAATATGTTTCCAGGCACTCAGGATTAATGCTGGAATGCGTTACTGTTACTCAGAAAGCTATCTTCAAAAAGGTCTTCATTTGAAGAAATACTTTTGCAGATTTGCTGAGTTTCATAATTCAGTGAGTTCCCAAGTAGTTGAAATTTCAAGCATTTTATAACTTAATATCAAGAATGATTCAGGATCTACGCTAGCAAGGTATTTAGTTTGTCACAGAGCACATTTGTCATCATTCATGTAAGACCACAATTGTCAAATTCAGTAACCTGAAGCCCCAAAATAAATTGTGATCTTCAAGTGCAACTAAGCTTCAAAAACTAGGACAGTGTGTATTGATCGACAAGCTTCTCATCATGCCCTACCACAAGATTTGAAGTTTCCAGTTCAATGGGAATTTGAAACACACCACCAGCAAGTTCCAGAATAGACCAAACCAGAGAAGTAAAATAAAGTGTGATTGGACCAAACCTATCTACTGATCTCATCAGATTCAAACTATTAACTGAGTAACTGAGGTATTATCTATCTTGAGGTGATGATCTCAAATGAATACTGCATGACGTGGTTTTGAAATTCTTCAATTCAACAATAATATATGATTGGCTTCTATTCATTAGTTTTGCTAATTTCAGTGTGACAAAAATGTGATGTTCAAGTGTGTGGAAGATTGGGGCTTTCAAAGTGCTCATTCAAGTGACTTTCACATGATGAGCAAACTCAATTGAGGTTCGTAATATTGGTCCAATGCGGGTATACTTATTGTTGTTATGGTCGCTTTGGCAAATTAAAGAGTCTGACCCAATTTGTGTACTTGTGATGCTGTGATTGCAAGATGTAAGAATAAGTAGAGTAATATATTGAATTTGTATGTTGCACAAGGAGTGCAAGGACAAGGCTGGGTTTATACGAAGAATAGAGGAAGTAAGGTAGCATTTGGACAATGAAAGGTTGTAACTTAGAGACACAACTATTTAATCTGAAAAAGATATCTTATGATGTAAACTGACTAAGATAACATATTTCAGTTGTGACTCTCGTTCAGCTCTGCCCATCATATGAGATTCAACTTCAAGCAATTGATGAGACCAACGGCGAGTCTCCCCCTTGCAGCAAGTCATTGGAGAATGGACTGTAAGACCATGTGGAAACTTGCACAATGCTTGGATTTTGGAAGACACTTCATAAGAACGTCAGCCCACATGTTGGTAGTGGAAATGAATTCAAGCTGGATGATTTTAAATGCAAACTTTCTTGCAGAGAAAATGATATTTGATATCAATATTTGATGTTTGTATCTTTCATGAAAACATGGATTTTTCACTAGAGCAATACATGATTGATAATTGCAATAAATAGTGCAAGATAGTGGTATGAATGGAATAACCAAGTTCACATAAAAAGGTCTGACCCAATGGAGTGGTCAGGTTGGGCCATAAATTGAGCAAAATGATATACTTGGAAAGACGAGGTTAAATTGTGTACGAGTAATTAGGTACTAGAAGTTTCTAATGACATTAGAGAAGGTTACACTGAAAGGCAGAAAGTCGTTTTAAGGTTTAGGGTGAGGTTTTCAGCTTAAGTGTGGTGTGTTACTAATAGGTGTTGCCATGCTAAATTTTGCTAAGATATCAATGATATACTTGTCTTGAGAAAAGATAATAGTCTTTGTTTTGCATACATTAGAGTGTCATAATTTATTTAAAGGAAATTTTGACTTAGAGTAAAAATTGATGAAACAAAATGTAAAATATCTGAGGAGCTTGCTTATCCTATATAAAGATTTTAACAAGCGGAAATTTTTGGATTCCATACAAGGGGTGTGTGCAAGAAAGACCTTGGTGACGTTTTGCATGGTACTCATGATTTTTTGGGGAGTATTTTAAAATTAGAAAAATAATTTAAAAAAAAATGAAAAGTATGTCTAATGTATATACCTTTAAGAAAATCAACCTTTGTGGATTTGCCACCTTTTTTTTTTTTTTTTTTCGTGGCAACAATGTCCTTACTTAATGTGATCTATTACTTAAGTGGGGTAGGGAACATTAATACAACCTTTGAGGTCAAGGGCAAAAAAAACTTTGTAAACTGTCTCTCTATCAATTTTCGCAATGAAGCACTTTTACAAGACAACCCAAAATCCATATGATTGAAGTTCAAGATTGCCAAGCCCGTGCACTTTCTAGAGGTATTACTTCACATAAGATAGTCTGTTCTTAAAGTGACCACTTAAGCCTACCTAACTCATCACTGGCAGTAATAGATATTTCAAGTAATATGTCACTCATTCCTAGATAGGGGTTGCATTTAGAACATGGTCACTCTTAGAGCAGACTACTTTAGTTCCTTGGATGCAGATGTCTGTTTTGTATTTATCCTTAAGCAGCTGCATATGCTATTTAACCCAAGGAGGACCAAAATTCCATGGCCTTGCAGTGATCCTGTTGTGAGAGGTATAACTCAGGTGGGGCCAAATACATACCATCAGGATCAGTGGAGAACATTCAGCATTTGTTGGTCAAAATCTAAATGAACCGATTGAACAAAAAGACAGTCTCCATAAGTGCTTCAAAAACATGAGTCCCAATTTTTAATGCTTTAGGATTAACATGTTTTTGATACTGTTTATGGTCTTAATAGAAATCAATGCAGACCTTAGCAGCTTCAGGATTGCAGGCACTTGCGGTATGCCAAAGAAAGTTGAGCAAGTAGGCACGGTGGTGGCTTGTGACATTCAACAACAAAGGTATGTGCTTGGCTAACCATATCACTCAATCCATGTCTGAAAACGGGTTATTTAATTGGAGACTGATGGTGCATTTTGTCGATGGTGTGAGTTTATGTACCTTTGCAGTGGCAGTGGAGGCGTGTGAATGCAGCATTCGGCTGAATGGAAAGGCTGGTTGCCTTAGTTGTCGAAAGTGACTGCGTGATTCGCGTATTCATAATTCTCTCTCACGAGAAGGAGTTCGATACTTGTGGTACCTCTCTGTTCCTAAGTCATCCCAACAACAGTCTTCAAATATATTCATGCCTTGAGCTTTTTGGCTTTCCATCCCTTGCCTGCATGGCAAGTTAAACTGCTTCGTTTGTGCGTTTGGTGTCTGCTTTAGATTTCACATTCAGTCCATCAAGTAGGTCGATCAACCTTATCTTGGGTATTATGGTATTGCAAGTAGGTCAGTTAACCTTAATAATTAATATGGCTCGTATCTGGCCAGCAGCTGGCTACACGATTGTTCGCATAGTGAAATTTGCTGAGAAACTAATCTGTTCAGTATTATCAAGATTATGCAGTTGGAATTTGTGTTTTTTGACTGATGTTTTTAAGGTAACTACACCTAAAAGCGCACGTTACCTCAAAACACACACTAGACAGATTCTTGCCTAAAACGTACCCCCACTGTTCATGAGAGTCTGTGATTGCTTTTAGCAGCGCCTATTTTGAGCACTTTAAAAATTTGTAGTTTATTCATACAGTGTCCAAAAATCGCATTCTAAGAGAATCTAGAATCCCTTATTCACTACCAAGGGGACCCCACAAAAAGTTTTCCAATATAACAATGGAAACCATGCTGAATTGCTTAATTTGTGCGATTTTAAGTGTAGTTACCTTACATGAGTGGGGTGTAACAGATATGGAGCACATCCGTTTCGACACAAGTACTGCCATTAAATAGCTTCCATGTGATCAATACCACGTCATGGTGGTTTCCGCTTTGTGGAAATTTATACCACTGAGTAAACATTTGAAACTACCAGGGGAACGTTTTCTGAGGACAGGCGTAAGGCTCGGGAAATTTTTATTTTCATGAGGCCGCCCGTGCACATGTTCCACAAGCACAACACAACCACCAAGTCCAGCTCTTCAGGCTTGTAACGCTTCGTAACTCTCTGTCCGTTGTCCCACCTACTGCCACTGGCGCCCCGGCAATCAGCTAATGCGGCTCTCGTACACTTGCGTATGTACACACCTGGATTTATTAAGCCAATCTGCTGATGAACATTCCAGATTTCAATGCGGTTCCAGTCTTCAATTGCTAATTGGATCGATCCTGCCTAGCTGCCTGCCTGCCTCAGATTGCTGCTCTGGAAGATACTCAATCTGCCGCCGCCACAGTTAGTATCTGCCGGTCCTAGATTTCCGTCTTGCTCGAAGTCAGGACTACCTTGCACGAGTTCACTCCTTGACTCTCCTTGACATTTGCAAGCATAATCCTTGTCCTAATAAATGCAAGAAGGCTGCCAATCACAAACTAAGATATCTTGATTCAAGGCATGAGCTACTTGAGCCAGGTTCCCCCCATTTATTAGAGAATTGAGAATCTCACACGAAGTTTCGAAGCTCAATTAGAGGGTTTAATTAATTACCTAGTCATGGCAACAGAACGACCACTTGGACTCCAAGCCTCGACGTTATGTTGCATGATGTTTCTGCTCAGCCACCAGTTGGCTTTGTTGCAAGCAGTTTCTGAAGGACAGATACTGATGGACTTCCGAAGTTTCATAGTGGATGATCAAAAGGCATTATCCAATTGGCAGGAAACCATATCAATCAACACTCATCCGTGCACTTGGACGGGAATCTCATGCTCTCCCGACGGCTACGTCACAGGTGAGCTTCGAATCCACAACGGTAGAACTGGAAACTTCGATCAACGTAAGATTCGATCTAGCATGCCATTCTTGCAAGGAGATTCTAACTCTTAACTTCGAGCCCATCTCCTAGCTCTATGGGATCCAATATGCTCTAGCTAATCCTCTTCAATTCTTCCTCTTTTGATCGACACACATCTTCAGATTGCTTCTTGAGTTCAAGAATTTAGACATTCCGATCCAGTCAGTTCAATCACTCTTGACACTTGTGTGACCAAAGCAGAAAAAGCACAGGAATACGTGCTTACACACCGTCCGTACCATTATTGATTGAATTCAAGTCTGTTCAGACTATTCGCTTGAGGTTTGTCAAATTCTCACGAATTTGCTGTGCCTGAATTCGGTTGTTCAGCACAGATTGAGTTTTTGCGTGATGGTAGAATAGAGGGTCCCGCGGTGACCTCGTACCTTTCGGCATTCATCATTTTTCAGACTTTCTCATTTACAGTGCCCACACCAGTGAATGAGTTGTCGCTCTTTCTACCTAGAATCCTGCGTTTAAGGAATTGATGTAAGCAGGTTCACGGCTCAGTTCCATACTTTGAAACGTCAAGTGTCTCGAATTATTTGTATTGGATTCATGTAGAGCATTCTTTCCTTATGATTTTTCCTGAAGCTTCTTCAATGAATTTTAACTGGGTGAAGTGCACTTTCCGAAACATTCATCATCCACCTACGTTGCATGTATAGTAAGAATTCAATAAGACCTCTGAGCTATTGATCCGCAGCATCTACTTGGCCGCCGGCGTCAATTCCAAGCAGCAGTTAACCTCAGCGGGAGAATAACGCTCTTGGCCCGGATTCCCTCAGGGAGATGCAATTCGATTGAAAGCCCACATGCACTCCATTCTGCATTAAATTACATGCCCAACTCAAGGCAACTCTCTTAGAGACCCGAGTCTGCACACCTATCGAAGAGACTGAGGCTCGAGCGATCTAAGTGCCCCTCTCCAGCGACCACGATTCCACTAGTGATAAATTAATGGAGTGTCCTCATAAAACAAACTTCCAAAACAGAGTTTTGAAACTCAAGATCATGACTTTCACAAATCATTCAGCATCCGATTCACTTGTAATTTACAGATTGAAAAGGAAATAGTAGTTGAAAGTAATCTAAATCCAAGTGCGATTGTGATTTGTGTTTGTTACATGCCAGGGGTAGACCTTTCAAGTATGAGCCTCACGGGCAAATCAAATCTCCACATGCCATTATGCCAATTACCCAACCTCACCTCCTTGGAACTCCAAGAAAACCAATTCTCTGGTCCACTTCCACCAGAACTCGATCGTTGCAGAAACTTACAGCACCTCAACCTTGGAGCCAACAACTTCTCGGGTCCCGTTAAAATTATACCTCACAACCTCCGGTACCTCAACCTCTCCTTGAATTCCTTCTCCGGACAGACCATCCCGCCCACTCTGGGCCTTCTTCAAAATCTTCAAGTCTTAGACTTGGCAGCAACTGGGCTCACTGGAACCCTAATTCCTGAGCTCGGACAACTCGTAAACCTCCAGCACCTCGTCATGTCGTGGAACCCCTTCTCTCCCAATGTCACATTACCATACTCTCTCCAGCAGATGCAACAGCTTGAGTATTTTGAATGTGCAGGGTGTGGGCTTCATGGCGCCCTACCGCCCTGGCTTGGTACATTACAAAAACTCCAATACTTGGATTTGTCAAGTAATCAAATTAGTGGGGTGATTCCAGTGTCGATGATGGCGCTTCCGAAACTGAGATGGCTGGAGTTGTATAAGAATAATCTTACTGGACCCATTCCAGCGGAGATTGGGAACCTGGTTTTGTTGACAGATCTTGATCTCTCGGATAATAGGCTTACGGGAGCCATCCCTGAGGAATTGATGAGGTTGCAGGATTTGGCTGTGGTGCACTTGCAGAATAATTGTTTGGAGGGACCGATTCCTGAAGACATCGTGCACTTGACGAAGTTGTATGATTTGAAATTTTACACGAACAAGCTCAACGGTAGCATCCCCGTTGGGCTTGGAAAAAACTCTCCCCTCTTGCAATTCGATGTGTCAAATAATCTTATGCATGGCCAGATTCCTTCCAACCTGTGTGCTCACGGCGTGTTATGGAGGTGCGTTTTCCATTCTCCCTTCTTGCAATAATTGCTGACCTTGGTTTAGGGGTTTAGGCTTTAGGGTTGAGCTGGAATGTTTTTAAAATTTGAGAAACGCCATGACCGTCGAAAAACCCGAGTGATGTGGGACTGTGCAGGTTGATCCTATTCAACAACTCCTTGACAGGCACCTTCCCTTCTCCATACGGAACCTGCACCAGCTTGATCCGCCTCCGCCTCTTCAACAACCATCTGTCCGGCCCCATTGCACCATCCCTCTGGAGCCTCCCCAATCTCACTCTCCTCGAAATCCACGACAACAACTTCTCAGGAAGGATTCCACCCACCATAGCCAACGCAACCAACCTGAGCTCCCTCAAACTCCACAACAACCGATTCTCCGGACAATTGCCACCAGAGCTCGGCCAGCTTCAGAACTTGGAACGTCTCCATGCGCACCACAACCAATTCTCGGGGGAGATTCCACCGGCACTTGGTCAGCTGGGAGCCAGGCTTACGTCGCTGTACTTGGATGCCAACGCTTTCACGGGAAGCCTCCCGGAGGAATTGGGCAGGCTTGTGAACCTGGTTTCCTTGGGATTGTCGTTCAACTTTCTCAGAGGATCCCTTCCTGCCCAAATTGGAAATCTGGAGAATCTTGTATTCCTTGATGTTTCCCACAATTTGCTTTCTGGTGATCTGGCGATGGCAGTTCAGAGCTTTGATATGAATCGCTTCGTTGTGTTCAATTGCTCGTATAATGAATTCTCGGGGACGGTGGAATCCTTTAGGACGGAGTGGGTTGTTGGGAATCCGGCACTTTGTTTTGGGGATTTCTCACAGGTAATGCCGGGCTAATCTTATCTGGATAAACCATCCAATGCTGTTGTTTTTTGTCATTTTGAAGCTTTTTAACCCTTCAACGCCTTGATCCTTTTTTGAGTTTTGGCACATTTTTGCTTATATCTTTGTACAAAAATGTCATTTACCACAAATTCATGAAATTGGGCATAAAGGCAGGTTGTCTTTTCAACATTCAAGTATTACTAACATTGGATGAATGAGAAGTTAGTTGTGGACTAAACAATGCCTCTGCAAGCCCTCTGTTCATTGTCGAGATATATGGACGTTGGAGCGCTTAAGGATTAATGTGTTATGTAAAAAAACATTGTGTGAATCCATTGTTGCTTGGGTGATGGCAGTGTCATGGAATGAAGGATCATTCATCGAATAATGTGAAGAAGCGTGATTTCATCTGTATTTTGGGTGTGTTGGGGAGTGTATTTCTTGCCGCGTTTGCGCTTTGGGTGTTGACTCTTTGGCGAATGGGAAAGAAAAAGAAGGAAGGAGGGGTGCTAGCTAGAGAAGGAAGTGAGAGGAAGTCACGCGCTCCTTGGAATATAACTTTGTTTCATCAAGTGAACATTACGTATAAAGAATTAATTGAGTGCTTGGATGAGGATAATGTGATTGGAAGTGGCGGAGGTGGAGAGGTTTACAAAGCTACGTTGCAAAGTGGACAAGAAATTGCTATAAAGAAATTGTGGGAGGCTGGCAAAGGAATGGACCTCCATGACCACGGATTTAAAGCTGAGGTAAATGAAAGGAAAGATAATTGCTTCAATATTTGTTTGTTTTTTAAATTTATAAAAAATTGTTAGATCAAAAATTCATATTTGTGAGTGTAAGAACTTTAGTATGATACTTAAAGTACAAAGGACTTTGAAGTTTTCTAAGTAAAAAATATCTTAAAAAGGTGAAAGCAGGTCGATTCCCTTGGCGCTATTCGACATCGCAACATAGTGAAATTGCTTTGTTGTTGTTCAAGTTTTTCAACAAACTTATTGGTGTATGAATATATGTCAAATGGAAGTTTGGGAGATTTGCTTCATGATACAAAAGACAAGGCATTATTTGATTGGAATCTTCGCAGTAAGATTGCAATAGGAGCTGCTCAGGTACAACATGTTTATCACTCTTTTTAGTATGTAGTGAATTTTTCTAAAACTATGATATTATTTTACTTCTTATTGCTTATTGAAAATACAAGCTTACATAGTATAATTATGTGTATCTTAAATTTATTTATTTATTTATTTTTAAATTAGAAGAAATAAGAAGGATGTTGTTTGTCATCTAAAATTTTGTATAAATCTAAATAATGTTCTTATTGGTGTAAAAATCTTGGAAGTTGACAATTTTCACATGATTTATGGAACAGGGCCTTACTTACTTGCACCATGATTGCGTACCTCAAATTCTACATCGTGACATAAAATCAAACAATATATTACTTGACAATGAGTATGAAGCCCGTATTGCAGACTTTGGCTTGGCAAAATGTCTCAATGATATTTCAATGTCAATTGTAGCAGGCTCCTATGGCTATATTGCACCAGGTATATAATGTAATATTTTTGTGTTTACTATTTATAGAAAGTATAAATTTTATTTGTAAATTAAACTAACAAAATATTGTTTGTTTTGTCAAACAGAGTATGCATATACACTGAATGTGAATGAAAAGAGCGATGTCTTCAGTTTTGGAGTAGTTCTTTTAGAATTGGTAACTGGTAGACAACCAATTGCAGCCGAATTTGGTGATGCTATGACTATAGTAACTTGGGTAGCCAAAAAAATTCACGAACATGGTGAAAATATTATTATAGAATTCTTAGACAAAAAGATAATAGATTTAAGTTTTTATAAGTCTCAAATGTTAAATATGTTTCACATTGCAAATTGTTGCACACAACACTTGCCCCAGAATAGACCAACAATGCGTGAAATCACCCAAATGCTAATTGAATCACAAAAGATTGGTAATAAAAAAATTCCATAAATATTGATTGTTTTGAAACTTGAATATGATAAAAAGAAGAAGTTGATTAGACATTATTATAATCGTATTAAATCTTTTTGGTCTTGCAAAATGATAAATAGAGGAACAAAACAATTACAAAAGAGGTATTTGCTAAAATGTTTTATAAATAACATCTTAAATTTTGACTTCTATAGACACAATATTGACCAAATATTTATTTTGAATTGATTTCATTTTTTAAATAATTGCTATGGCACTAGTTTTTATCAAAACAAAATTTACTATTCACCAATTCAATATGTTACTTTCTGATCCAAATATTATGAATGAATAGTTTTTATATATATTGTAAATAAGCCAAAATACATGTTGAAACATGGTCTGTAATTACTAGGCAAGGCAACCTATGCAAAAGTGAAGGTCAATTAACTTGACAAAATGACCATTTGTAGTTGAGTTGATGGAGCAAGAGCTTCACAAGTAATGTGTAGGTCGCTTTTGTCAATTGACATTCTTTGCACTTCTTGTATTTTCTACAGAGAACTAATCTTTTAATTAATGTGCATGAAGAGTGATAAGGATCCGCAAAGTGTGACATTTAGTGCAAGATTGATTGTGAGGAGGGGAAATAATATCTTCATTTGTAATTCTAAGTGCACTCTATAATGTACAATGAGATGCAGCTGCAAGCATTCAAAATCTGAGGCCCAATGTAGGTGATAGCAACAAAAAATGTTGTTGGAGTTGACTATGCGTGCTCATTATGTAAGTTGAAGTTTTGAATTTTAGAGACAATCACTTTTCCTCAATCCTAGCAACAAGGTGACATGATCAAGGCATTCATATATTATGTCCTTAATATTATGCAACGTTGGGCTTGATGAATGTCTTGTTGCAAAATGTTGGAACAATGCAATTGCCTTTCTTGTGCTACTTGCCTTCATTGGGTTCTTTGGGGAATTGTTGCCTATGGTACTTAATATACATCAATTAGAAGGATTTTCACTTAACTTGGCGGTCTGTAATGAATTTTTGTTGAATCCTTGTTGAAATTGAAATATGGGGAAAGACTTTGAAAATCCTAGTTGAGTTTGAAATCAATTCCTCTAGATTGGAACTTGTAATCAAGATTAATTTTATCATACACAACCTCTATAAGCAACTATACATACCTAAGCAGTAGACAATGAAATTTGTTGATAGTTATAAAAGCATCCACATATTCAAATTTCAATATTATTATAGACTAGGATAACCTTGCAAGCTCAGTTGTACAAAAATACATATGCGTACAGAGCACATACAATGTGTTAAGGTTGGAGAATTTGCAAGCTTTTAGAATGACAAGACCATTGACTTAAGTATACTAACCTGAATAAAGTAAAGTGACGAGTCAAATGACTTGTCCATTCACCCATCTTTTATATTAGTAAAAGTTGATTTTTCTACTAGACACATTTTTGTACTTGAAAAATGAAGAAGAAATGGAGTTTTCAAATGCCAATATGATTAATCTCTTAACATTATACAAAATACAATATTTAATGGTTGATTATTTTGATACTTAAACAAGCTTCAATCTATGTTGTTTGAACTTATTGATCACCATTTAATTTCAAATATGGTTTTAAATGATAATTATGTAGATTGTATAAACATTAAAAGTTTGGAGATATTTTTAGAAGCTTGAATAATTGATTGTAATTTTTAAAAATTGGTTATTTCACAACAATGAAGAATGAAAATTTGGAATCTATTGCAATAAAATTAGTTGTGAAATGCTTAGAAAGATCAAAAAATGAAAAAAATATTTAATTTTGACAATTGATCTTATACAAAGTTCAATCAAACCAATAGAATACACAAGGGTGGTTGCAGGGTTGTTATTATGTGAGTGTGTGAACGTGAGCTTATGAGTTTGTGAGCATACAATTTTTTTGAGTGAAGACCTATAATGTGGATAGTGGGACCTATGACCATGGATATTAGAATACTATAAAATTATAGTACGGTTGAAGTATTGAACTAGTCTTTTCATTTTGTCAATAAATGGAAAGTATAGAAGATGTTGATCAACATTCTCTCATGGCTTAGAATCTCTTGAAGACAATGGAAGGAACCAATTCTTTAGTCTTGATGTGCAAATTGGTGGATTTAATCAGATTTTAGAAAAGACAATTTGGTGAAAAGGAATTGATTTTATACAGATAGAACTTTGTCAAACTAAATTTCATTTTGGTTGATCATTGTCTTGTAGCAGTGTGGATCTTCTCAAGGCCAATAGAAGGGTAACAATAATTTTTTCTTGATGGATTGATGGATTTGTTTAGATTTTAGAAAAAGAATTATGTTGATAAGGATTATTTTTATATCTAATGATTGTTGTCATGCTAAATTTTATTTTGGTTGATCACTGTCTTGTAGCATTATGGGTCCTCTCCGAGCCAATGGAAGTATACCAATATTTTCCTCTTGATTTGCACGTCAATGGACTTGATTAAATTTTAGAAAAAAAAATCGTTGATATGAATTCATAATGTGTGGAAAGAGCTTAAATAGTTGCACCGAGTTTTATTTTTGTTGATTACTATCTTGTAGCAACATAGGGCCTCTTGGAGCCAATGGGAGTACTTGCATTTTTATTTTGATGTGTTGGTAATTAAACTTATTAAGATTTTTAAAAAAAAATTTGGTTGATAGGGATTATTTTTTAAAGAATGAGCTTAATTACACCAAATTGTTGATTAGTTGATCATTGTCTTCTTCTGGGACCTTTAAGGGGAATCTTAGTCTTCCATCTTGATTTAATGGTTGTTTGGTTGATAACTAATTCACTGCCTTCTTATTGCTTAGAACCTCTTGGCACTGAGAGGAGGATCGAGCATTTTGCCATCTTGATTTGCTATCTTTTTATTTTTATTTTTATTTTTTGGTGGTTGAGATCCATTGCAGGGCAATCCATCCGTCCCTTATTGGTGATGAGATGAATTTTCCATAAAATTAATAAGTGCAATTTTATGTGGCCAAGTATAAAAATAGTGAATTGTCTACATGTTTCTATCCTAATTTGAAAGACTTCATACTCAAAGTTACACATTTCGCTTCAGAAGCATTAATTATTTCTTAGAACAAATATTGTAATTTGGTGAAATATTTTATACAACCTTATTTCCATCTCCATTCATCTTTCACATCAATGAATTCTTCATTTTCATAATGTATACTCCTAATATTCTAGACAATATTGAAAATTAGAATTTTCATCCAAATTTTATATAACCACGGTAATAGGTCCATGGTAATAGACCCAAAATAGTAGGTACTAAAATTTATTTTAAATAATAAATTTTGATCAAAATTTTTAAATATGATCTTTTAAATTTTTTGATTGAGTTTACTAAATTTTTTTCAAATCTTAGAGCTCAATGCTCATATAATCCCTACTCACCACTCATAGGCTCATGCTTGCACGTTCACAGAATAGCACCGCTAAGGATGGTTGCAAGAACTTAGACCAAATATTTTTGTTAGCATTTTGCACAATACTAATGATTTTTGGGGAGTATTTTAAAATTAGAAAAAAAAAATTTAAAAATTTAAAATATGTACAATGTATACACCTTTAAAAAAAGGTACTCTAAAAAGAAAAAGCATAGAAATTTTTTCTAAGTAGGAAAACTAAAAAAGTGCAAAATCTCCATAAAATAGATATTAAAACGTCAATTGTAATTAAAAATTATAATGTATATTGAATAGATATTAAATTTTTTTTGCAAATACCAATAATTTTGATTTTTTTGTTAAAAGATCTAATTGATTTTCCTACTTTAAATTCCTTCCAATAAAATCTAAAGTCTACAAGTTGATTATATTGACATCAAATATGAAGCTAAAGAGGGGGGAGGGGGCAATGCTAAATTTTCTACAAACATGCATTCAAAGGGTATCGTACAAGGAGTTTTAGATGTCCTTCTACAAATTTAGTGCCCCTTAGTGTTATCTAAATTTCTAAGATGGAGAATTATAGGTGGGTTTATTGTTTGTTTAAATTTTTTGCTACTGTTTTTCCTTGGGCTTTGCTAGTTACATTTTTTTGTGTAGACTTAAAAAACAACAATGTTCAAGCAACATAGAAAATGCTACTAGACATGATTATGAAAACGTTGTATTAATTGGAAAGTCAGTGGTGTTGATATAAAAGAAACTAAGAATACTTGAAGTGCATTTTCCTTTAGAAATCACCATTTTATGATAAAGAATAAAAAATTGGAATAATATTTTTTTTCATTCAATTGAAATAAAAAGTTCTAAAAGGTAAAAAATAAAAAAATAAAATAAAATTTGTTTTCTAGGTTTGCAATGGAAATAAGATCATCTATTGAATGTTTCCAAACTAGAAAGAAAAAGGAAAAGGAAATTAAAATGCATCATTTTAAAATGTAAAAACAAAAAATCCATACCTATGTATAAATTTTTATGTGACATTCATTCTTATCATATTCTCCTATAATGTGAAATATTTCTATTTCAATTGATTAACTTTTAAAAAGACTCAAAAATATTTACAAAACTTTGCTTTAATTCACATGTAAAGGAAATACCTTCAATTCTACATCATATGTACTCAATTTTGTAGTTGTGTAGACATTTTGCCACAAAGGAATTTTATATTTTGTTGTAAATTTTTTTTGATGCTCCACTACCAAGAATTTTGAATTAAAATGATCCATTGTTTCATTGCAAGACAATAGCTTATATTGACAATTATTTTTGGTCAACTTTGATGACTAGAATCTCTAGATTTTACAAATAGATCTTGATGAAACTTTATGAAATGATAAGCAATTGAGTTCTTATGAATAACCTTGTAATGATGCAAGGACCGAAATGTGTCCAATGGATGACAAAGAATCCTTCTATGGAAACAAAAGTGAAAATGTTCATCCTATAAAATTTGTATGCAAAGGATAGGTCTTGTACAGTAAGATCTACTTCGTTTATAAATTGTCAATTTGAGCCATTCCAATCTTTATTGCATAGTATAGAATTTTTTTAGAATTTTTGATCTGGCATAATTAACACCCATTTCTTACACAATTCCAATCTAGCATACCAAATTTCAATTTCAAAAAAACGAACTTCTATTTTTGGTGAATTTTTGAAGTCAACTTTCATGAATTTACATAATGTTTTATTGAAAATAATTGGTGATGAATTTTTTTAATTCAATTAGATATATATGTAGGGAACATCCATATGCACATTTTTCTTTCAATAAGCATCTCCAAAAAAGTTTCACAATTCCCTCTATGAAGAATTCAATGTGAGGCATCATATGACCAAACTTTGTGAAATAGATATCTTTATATTTTAATTAGATTTTGGTACTTGACCTTCACTTTGTAACTAATTTTGTACATTTGATCATAATGATATAAGTACTTTGCCAAAATCTAGTTAAAATATAGAGATATCTATTTCACAAGTTTGGTCATATGATGCTTCACATTGAATTCTTCCTAGATTATATTTTGTTACTTGATGGGGTGTTTTCTAACATGAAAGATATGTGCATATGTTCCCTACATATCTATCCAGTTGAATTAAAAAAAAAATTCATCACCAATTATTTTCAATAAGATATTAATTGAAACCATGAAAATTGACTTCAAAAATTCACCAAAAATGACTTTTTTTTTTAAAAAACCTGAAATTTGGTATGCTTGATTGGGATTGTGCCAAAGATGCAATGATAATTATGCTTACCAAAATCTACCAATTATGATATACATTTAAAAAAAAAATTGAATGCCCCAAATTGGCAATTCGTAAATGAAGTAGACCTTACCGTACAATAGTTAGTGTTTGGATTTTTTAAGCAAAGGACTCACACGGTAGTCAAGGCCCAACTAAAGATAGAATCCAACAGGATCAACTAAAATTTTCCGAGTTCGGACCGTCAGTTACCCAGTTCGGTTCGGTTCAATCTAGTCGGGAACCTAGGGTTAGGGTTTAAGGCGAATCTTCCAGTGCTCCTTGTTTTGTCGCCTTGAGGAATTTTCCGTGCGTGCGGAAGAATTGGGCCATGACTGAAGAATCAGTCTTCCTCGCTTATGAAGCTGCCTCCGTGTCCCTGGCTCTGGCGATCCCTTTCTTCTAAGCTTCACATTCGCAACTCCAGTCGCCACAGCAGCTTCCCTTTTGGCGGTGCACCAAACAGCTTCCACACAACGAATTCCGACTCCGCTGCATTGTGCGCGTGGCGTGACCCCGCACAGCTCTGGAATAATTGGCAGCGACAGAGGGTTCGAGGGTTCAGCTTTTCGACGTGGAGTGACGTGGGAATTGGTGCTTATAGAGAGGAAGAGATGGCGGGGGGCGAGGAGGGGGATGGAACTGGGAAGAAGGTACAGCAGCTGCAGCATCGCGTGGGGAAGAAGAAAGGCGGACCACCTCCGGGACCCCAAGCGGAGCCCACGATTCTGCGAGAAGGCGAGGCGGATATTCTCTTGCACGGAAACGACGTATTCTACAACAAAGCTCAGGTAAAGAAATGCCGCAATTGCTTCATTTGGAATTGACGGAAACAAGCAAACTCAGTGTCAATAGCACCTGTTAATGGAGTGCTCAATTTTATAACTGGACGCTGAATTTGGGTAGACCCGACAATACCCAGGGGGTGCATTTCTTTTGAAAAGTCGGTAATTTGAGAGGAGATTACACAAACCTGGTTTCTCTCAATTGGAAGTCGGTAGTTGAGAGTAGATTATGCATTTGTGAAAGCCGGTACAAGGGTTGTTCTTGATTTATAGTAGTGAATCTTTGATGGCCTGTTGAAAAGCATCTCAAATTCTGGGTTTGGGGATTGCCTTGCGAAGATAGTGAACAGGGATTTGTCCATAGCGGTTCTACGAGCGTTTGCGTCCAAGCGTCAAGAGGAGCATGAAGAAAGTTTGGTAAAAAAAGCTGCACGTAAGAAAGTTCCCAACGGGAGGGCCAATGGCAATGCCCAAGAACTGGGCGCTTCTACAGCTGAAGGAGAGGACTCGAAGCCCGGTGTGTCTCCAATGGTGGCGGATCAAGATTCCGAAAACAAGGAGAAGCCAGAAAATAGTCCCTTAGGAAATGCATCACAGGAGGTTGCAGCAGCGCCTGAGGAATCCAAAATTGCCAAGCCTCTGCACGTTCTGGAGGTATTACTTCTTGTAGTTCCTTGGATGCGAATGTCTGTTTTGTATCATTAAACACCGATCTGCGTAATTTATTTAACTCGAGGAGGACCGAAATTTCACGGTCTTGCAGTGACCAATCTGATTGGTCATGTTGTGAGGAATATCATTCAGGGAGTTCAAATATATACCATCAGGACCATCGAAGAACATTGCATTTGTGGGGCAAAAATCACTAAGAATTGAACAAAAGAGAGTCCCCATATATGCTTAAAAGACAGGAGGCCCAATTCAGGCCTTTTGGTGCTTTAGGATTAACATGGTTTTGATGCCGTTTGTGGTCTTTGTGGAATGCAGGCCTTAGCAGCTTCAGGGTTGAGGGCACTGCGGTATGCCAAAGAAGTTGAGCAAGTAGGCACGGTGGTGGCTTGTGACAACGACAAAGGTATGTGCTTGGCAAAACACAGCTCATCCACGCATCCAGCTCATCTGAGTTTGTAGTAATGGTCAAATATATTTTTCGATCCATGTGTGAAAGGGGTTTATCTGGAGTGGCATTTAAATGAGTTTCTGTACCTTCGCAGTGGCAGTCGAGGCATGTGAACGCAACATTCGACTGAATGGAAAGGTTGCGTTGGCGAAGGTGACTGCGAATCACGCTGATTCGCGTATTTATATGCTCTCTCACGAGAAGGAGTTCGATGTGGTACCTCTCTGTTCCTAAGTCATCCCAACAACAGTCAATATCTTCATGCCTTGAGCTTTTTCTTTCCATCCCTTGCCTGCGGAATAGGTTTAATTACGTCGTTCATGCTTTTTGGTTCTGCTTTAGACTTTTCACAGTCCAAATCCTGTTTCAGGAAGTTGCCTTTTATTTAACACATGTTAGAATTGCCGTCGATTTGTTCCATTTTTTTGGTTTGTGTCATTTGTTTCTCAGCCTAAGGAGGTTTCAAGAAGTTTTATAGAGCTACATATCGCTCTTCTAATTAAATGATGCTGTTCTGTGGGCAGGTCGATCTAGATCCCTATGGGTCACCTTCTATTTTTTTGGACTCAGCAGTACAAACTATATCTGATGGTGGTCTCTTGTCATGCACTGCAACTGACATGGCTGTGCTGTGTGGAAACAATGGCGAAGTTTGCTACTCCAAGTAGTTCAATCAACCTTATTTATGGCTAGTTTCTGTATATTGGCTATGCGATTGTTCACTTCGTGGAATTCCCTGAGAAATCTGATCTGTATTGTCAAGATTATGCAGTTGGAATTTGTCTACTGTGTGATGTTTACAAGCATGGGGTGTAACAGATATGGAGCATATCCGTTGCGAGGCAAGTACTGCCATGAAATGGCACTCCGGATCCTCCTAGCCAGCATTGAGGCCCACGCAAACCGCTACAAGCGTCATATAGTACCTGTGCTTTCACTGTCTGTGGATTTCTATGTGCGTGTGTTTGTTCGCATTTACACGTATGTATTCAGCCTCTTGTTCTCCTTTACCATCTTGTTGTCTATTTCTTGTAGGTATTCTGAAGTTTGCCCAAGTCTTTGAAATGATTTGATGCGGGCCATCTATCATAGGGATATGTTGCCGTCTTTTATATTTGGACAGATCTCTTTTTAACGAAGAACATATTTTAAATCGTTGCTGAAGTGAAAATGGGCAATATTTGAAACTTCTTAGGTCTGCAAGACTTGGTCTCTTCACTTGGTCTTACAACTTTGGGTTATGTTTCTCACACGAATTTCTCATTTTTGCATACAGATCAGCAAGTGCAATCAAGGAGTCGCCGAGCAAGCTCTCGTATGTGTATCAGTGTGTTGGTTGTGATACGTATCATCTGCAACCTGTGGGAAGGGTGGCCACAAGGCAAGGCAGCACCCGATACATGCCTGGAACCGGGCCAGTTATTTCTCCAGACTGTAAGCAGTGCGGAAAACATCACAACATGGGAGGTCCAATTTGGTCCGCTCCAATTCATGATGCAGACTGGGTCGACTCTATGCTCAAAAGTGTGACAGCTATGAGGAGCCGTTATCCAGCTTACAACAAGATTCACAGCATCCTGACGGCCGTATCAGAGGTGAGCCAAAGATCCTTAATGTATACAGAATGAATGGCAGGAACTCACATTTGGATGCTGGTTAGCAAACTAAACAAATCAGGAAATTCCCTTAAGTTGGGATATAAAATTTGAATTTGGCTTTCTAGAGATAATTTTAAGCGTATTGTTTTTTCTTTGCAGGAGTTGAACGACGTGCCACTGTATGTGAGTCTGCATTCCATGAGTGCTACGCTCAAGTGCACTCCTCCCTCAGCGACTCTCTTCCGATCTGCAGTTGTCAATGCTGGGTACCAAATTTCAGGATCACACGCTAACCCATTAGGACTGAAGACTGATGCTCCGATGGAAGTCCTCTGGGATATCATGCGCTGCTGGGTATGTTGCGTGTACTCTTTCCTTACGCTTCATTGAAGGTCTTCCATCCGTTGCTAGAAGACTTGCATGACATGCTTGTTAGTGTCAAGACGCTGAGCTTGCTATTTACGGGGGTTAAGTGGGTTATCTGGAGGTCGATGTTTGTGGGGGTTCACAAGAGTTGTTACATGCTCCTCTCTCTCACTAGTATTCTTCACCATCTATGCAGGTTAAAGATCACCCTGTTAAGGAAAACGCTGCAGAGACCCCAGGGAAAGTGATACTCAGTAAAGAGCCTAAAATTGAGGTATGTAAAGAAATGTCTGCTTTGGAAAGAAATGGCTTTCGAGCAACATAATGTAATACCTTTTCAAGCACTAGTCAACCATATTTCTTATCTGGTTACTCATGCTGCTTTAAATTCTGTTCCTGAATTTTTTTGGAAATTGCTTGTTCATAGGCAAACTTCAAGAAGGTTCAATCTGCCACAAGCAAGGCTCTAGCTTCTGGTGTTGCTCGGTTTCTACCCAATCCTGAAGAATTTTGGGGCCCGAAGCCTAGAGCAGGGCGTCATCTTACACAGAAGCATATAGCTTCGCACGGTGCAGCTTTTGTGAATGGAACCCGTTCTGCAGAAGGGCAACCTCCCATTGAAAGTCCAGCTGCTGCTGCTGCTGCTGCTGTCGATGGAGTACCGGAAGCCAAGCGTCAAAAGGTGGAAGAGTGATCGTTTTGCGATGTTAAATGTGGATGATACTGGAGGCCAATTGGTGTTGCCTTGGATAGAGTAGGACTGATGAAACCGAATTGATTGTTAGAGCATGTAGTAAGTTATGAACTTCTCAGCAACTATACTCCACATGAAATTTTTGATCCTGGTCCATTTACGTTATTGGTCTTGTGTGATTGACAGGGCACTGGGTTTCCTGTTTGATCCTACAAGATTACGTCTGCCGCTGTAGAACTTGCCTTCTGAGTCAAAAGCTAGTCTTAGTTTATGTAGCGGTAGTTCAAAACCCAGTGAGCCTCATGTTTCGGGCCTTCATTATCCCCGAGACCCCGATGTCTGCAGCTGATGAAGTTAGGGCGTGAGAAACACTTGCATGTTAGTGTTACAACACCAGCGTGAGAGTGATGATGCCAAGCCATACATAAGTGACAGTGTATGCTTTTGATATTGTACTTCTACAGTACTACTAGGAACGACCGTCTCATTCAAAAAATTGAAGTTATGTAATTTCATTGACCGCAAAAAATCAAACAATCACTCGGGCAATCAGAATGCTTGCCTAATGCCAAATATTGCACTTTCCAAAATTCATTACTACTGCACTTGCTAGATACCAGTGTGCAATTCCTCTGTGATTTGTCACCATCCTAGAATTCAAAATTGCCACTTTCACTTTCGTAATTGCAACCTTTGATTTGGATTCGTCTAGAGAGCAAGGTATGTTGCTAGAAACCAAGTAAATTACGGTGGGTACCCTCAAAATGTGCCCTAGACAGCACCCTTTGTTCAATATGTGTTACGCACCACATGATTTAATGTTTACAAGCCCCAAAATGGTGTAAACACATATTGAACATTGTCAATGAGTGAGATATGGTGGCTTCTGATTATGTCGGTTTTATTACAGTACATGTGCCAAGTTGTGAAGCTCATTTAACCCCTAAACGGCCCTGAGGGTGTTTTCAGCCAAAAACCACTCAAAACTACCACTTCTGCTGTATTCACTTAAGGAAACCAATTTTTTTTGTTTTTTCGGGAATTTAACCGTAGGATATTGTACTTAACTTGTCTGAGATTGTGTAGTAAAAATTTCATCAAATTTGACCGTACGGATTGGAAGATATTAGCATTCAAAGTTGAACAAAAAGTTTTTTTTCAAGAAGATGCTTAAATTGCCCGAAAAACTAAGATTGTCCATAACTTTCTCATCCCTAGTCCAAATAGAATGAATCAAAGCTTCAAGTATAGGTAAAAATATAATCTTTTAGTAAAAAAACTCAAAAAGAAATATTTTGACTTTTTGTAATTTTTTTTGGGCTGCCCGAGAATCTTTATTTCTTGCTCATTGTGCCATAACTTTTTCATCCGGCATCCGATTGAAACAAACATTATATATCCACAAAGCTCTTGCAAAGCTACACAACCTCAAAAAATCTCAAAAAAATTCACTTCAAATTGAGACAATAGGAACCTACCCGGACCCAAATTGTCTCCCAAGGGGACAAGCCGGGCTTTAGGGGTTAACTTGAGGATTTTAAGTCTTGACAAGCTTTTACATTGCTTTTCTTGGCTTGTATATTTTTGGAATATAAATTATATAATGACAACTCCATTTCTTTTACTTCTAACACCCTAAGAGGGGGAACTTTTGAATGTGACCACTCACTTTGAAGGTTGTCTATGGGCAATTTCAAGCATTCTACTTTCAAAACTTTGTACCCCTTTGGTGGTCTCATATTTGCTAGAATCATAAGATTGATTGTGCATTTCTATATGTTCTACACATTTCTTTGCTTTCTTGTTTTCACTATTAACTACATAGCCTTCAAGTTACTTATAGTCCAATTTGTTACGGTTTTGAGTGTAACCACCTTACCTGACATTTTTCAAAAGCCTTCTAGGTCTAGTGCATCCAATGTTGAACCCTAATCCCTGGCCCGTCATTCCAAGTTTAAACCTTAAATGCCTAAGGTACCCAATTTTGGTGTTAGTGAAATTTTAAAGAGAAATAAACTCCCATCTATGTATTATTTATAATCTTTTCTTTTATGGTTCATAATCAATTGTTTTTAGGATCAAAATTATCTTAGAAAAAAAAAATCTTTAATTTTTCTATTCAAATTTTTGTGCAAAAGGATTCATTACAAACTTGATTTTTCAATATCATGAGGTCTTGGAGATAAATCTCAAATACAATGGAACTTGCAAAGTCATTGCAAAATAATTTAAAACATTTATAGAATAGATTGTGATATGGAATAAATTGATTGTAGCTATATATGTTGTTTTTCTTTAACCTTATATTCATTTATGTGACTATAAATTTAGATTGAATATGTAAACAAATGATTGAAAAACTTTGTACAAATTCCAAGTTTCTACATCCCTTGTGATCAAACACCATAATCTTTCAATGCATAGGTGCTATTGTTTTACTTTTTTTTCCATGTGACCGATAACAAGTCTAGTTTAACTGCTAAGGGACCAAGGTCTTTTATTCTTCACCAAAAACACAGATTCAGAATTGTTATTTCAATTGCAAAGTGCAAAACTCTAAAATGAAATATAAAATTTGCATATCTAAAATCTTGTACTAATCTAGTATGAAATTGTATAGAAAAAACTTTAGAAACTTTGCCCGCAAATATAAGTGCTTCAAGTAAAGATAATGTTTATTCTTACACCTCATTTGACTACATTTTTTGGCTTTGAATCTTCTTCACTTCAAAGTTTTGCAATATGGATTTTGGATTAAATATTTCCAATGTTGAAGAACTGAGTTGCTAGAGTTTGGGATTTCTTTCATAAAACACATATTTAGTTTTCATTCTTAAGAGAATTATTAAGTAGAAGTAGATACATGATTGAAGAAATCCTAAACTGTTAATAGCTCTAAGATGGAATTGAAACGCACTTATTTCAATAGTGAGATTGTTTTACAAAGAAAACCAAAATATGTGAAACTTATTTCATGAAAAATTGTAAATAATGAATCCTTCAAGTTAGTTTTTGATAAAAAAAAATGCTTGGATTGCCAAAAAACAAGATTGGTTCTCTATAACTTTCTCATCACTAATCCAAATAGTCTCATCATAATCAAATCATTCTATATAGACAAAAAAAATTCTTTGAGAAAAAAAAAAATTTGTTTTTGATTTTGGGTATTTAGTATTGCCTAGTGACCTCCATTTTTAGTGTAGAGTGGCATAACTTTTGCTCCTAGGCACCAATTGAAGTAAAAGTTATATTTCCCCTAAGCTAATGTATTTTTCCATCTTCAATAAAATTTTCAAAAAAAATCATGCCCAAAAATGGAAACAACATAGTGTTCCTTGAAGAAAAACTTGGTTTTTTAGGGATTAAGATGCCACAATTACAATCTGGACTCATTTGTTAAAAATTTTCAAATTTTTGACTTTGTTTGTTTAGAAAATGCTCTTAGAAGCTCATAAAAGGCCTTGGACATTTAGGGACTATGAAATGTTGGTTTATAACTTTGCTATAAATAGCCTAGCATTAGAAGAAAAATCAAGCCTCTAAAGGACCTCTATAGCCCTGAAAGGACCTGTACGACTACATTTAATTTTGCTTAAGGATTAGTTTTCCCTATAGCCGCTCATCTTACGTCGCAATGTCGGATGCTTGTTAGTGGTTCAAAATCCAAGTACAAGGAGTTAAATAATCAGAGTTATAGTACTCTAATGCACCTTAACCCTAATTATTGGATAGCTTGTACTCTAACCAAGGTTGTGGAAAAAAAAGTCATTGTCCAAAATACTCCAATGACCATCTACCATCAAGAAACTATTTGGATGGCAAGGTAAAAGACTTCATTCATTGACATTCAATATCAATGATGAGAGAAGAGGTTGTTTTTATAAAGAAATCAATTGTCCATCATGAATCCTCAAAGGGTATGGGATAATTTGAAGATGAGAGCTTGAGTGTTCATTGTCAAAACATAGGAATTGTGTTCAAAATAGAATTTTAGACCTCATTTAGGCATAGTAGAATGTTTTTTTTCAAAAAACTTTGAACTAAAAAAAGCTGGAGAATCAAGTTAGTTTTCATACCCTAAAATCCGTTTGAGGTTTAGAGCCTCCAACAAAAATTTATAGACAAAATTCAAAAAGGGATTGGAGGGGACTTTTTCTTTGACATTTTCAAATACCCTCTCCAAATTTTTTCCATAACTTTTTATTAGGGGCTCTAAGCCTCAAACAAATTTTTGGAGATGAAAACTAGCACTACAACAAAACCAATGTTTTATGACTGCAAAATATGACTGCAATGAGTCGTCAAATCAAAAAATATGACTGGCCGCAGAAATCATTGTAGATGATTGCAACATGATTGACATGAATCATTATCGACGAGTCACTTTGGACATCAGTCATATTGGCAGTTATATTTTTAAGGGGATATAATTATTCCTAATTAGCCGTATTTTGCCAACAAGGCGTATACTTTGACTATCTTTGAGGGCTTGACTTTTTTTTGAGTTGCCCGGCAAACAAAAATAAATCCTATGTGGTATGTGACTTCATATAGTCATTTTTTTGGTTGACATGGAATATGATTGCGATCAGTCATATTTTGGCTGATGTGGAATATGACTGCAGTTAGTCATATTTTGGCTAATGTGGCATATGACTTTGTACAGTCATATTATTTGTAGATGTGGAATATGACTCTTGTGAGTCATATTTTACTAATGTGAAATATGACTCTTATGAGTCATATTTTGGTTGATGTGGTAGTTTATATGGATGTCACTAGTAGTTTATGACTAATTGCAGTCATATTTTGGAAAATACAAAGTCATATTTTGACGTACATAACTATGAGCATTATATGACTATAACTAGTTATATCTTGGTCAATATATATTATGAAATGTAACTCAAGTAAGTGATATTCGAGATGATAGAGGATTAAATTTTTTTAATTTGTGGTCTGTGATTGGAATGATTGAGTTTCAAATTAGCTTCAATAACAAACTATAATCACATTTTCTATGCATTTTAAATGGACATGATACATTAGAATTATACATCAAGATGATTTAACAATTGAATAAAAGACTCCATGTAGTTAAAAATAAATACATATGATTTTAGAGATATACAAGAGATAATCATATTAGAAAGGGAGAATGTAAGAAGGAAAGCAACTCTCTTCATTGACATTTATTAGTCACCAATATAAAACATATATACCACAATGAATCATTCACAAAATCCAATAAGACCTATATTCCTTACAATAATGTGAAGATGGCTCTATTGGGTTGCAAGTAGCCTCCAATGATTTTGTTTCAACTTTTGGTGTTTGCATACACAATTAAAGAAATGGGAGGTTAATTTTTAGTAAATGAACAACAAAGCTCAACATTCAAAGGCTTACAACAATACAAAATATGTAGCTCAAGTTTAGGGTAGGAAGAATAAAAATGGTGATGGAGAAAACAAGAAGAAAAAAGGGACAAGTACTTAAAGATAAACAACAAGCAAGAATTAAGATGCAATAAGAAACAACAAGAAACAACAAGAAACTACAAGAAACAAGAATTAAGATGCAACAAGAAGAAATAAGAAGCAAAAATTTAAAAGCAACAAGAGGAAACTAAAAACAAGAACTAAGAAGAAGAAAAAGTTAAAATGCTAGAGAAAGAAAGAACTTAGATACAACAACAAGAAACAAGAAGCATGATTAGAACTAAAAGGGACAAGAAGCATGATTAGAACTAAAAGGGACAAGAAGCATGATTAGAACTAAAAGGGACAAGAAGCATGATTAGAACTAAAAGGGACAAGAAGCAAGAGTTAAGATGCAACAAAAGGCAACAACTAAAAAACAAAAATTAAGAAACAATAACAAGTATGAGGTAAAAGACAACAAAAGGCAAGGAAGAAGGGCCAAAAGAAGTGGCGGCTAGGGTTTTTAAACCCTAAAAAAGTGGTGACTAGGTTTCAAAATCCTAAAAAAATGGTGAGTAGGATTTCAAAATCATGAATAATGGCTAGCCCATATTTTGTTTGGAATTGCCCGTAATTTTCTTGGATTGCCTCAAACAAAAAAATGTCACTACCATGGAAATATGACTGGGAATATGACTCAATGTTCCCCAAATATGTTCTCTATGTTCCCTATGAAGTACTTTGGTGTTCCCAATGGTCGTATAGTGTACACTTGTAAAGTGTAAGGCCCAAAAATGACTGACAGTCATATTTCTCCCCAAGGTGTTGGCCTTCAAGAATATGACTGCAACTAGTTGCTAGTCATCCTCAATTATATTTTTGCAGTCATAAAATACCCGTTTTTTTTAAGCTATAGCTTGATTCCCCCAAAAAATTTAATTCAAATTTTTTTGGAAAAAATTATTTTACTAATCTACTATGCCTAAATAAGGTCTAGAATTCTATTTTGAACATAATTTTTGCATTTGACTTAACTATGAGCGGTTGTGCTCCTATTAATCCTAATTTATACATCTCACATGGAATGTTTTACCTACTACTATCCCACTTGTATAAATAGCTTTTCTTCTCAACTTCAAACATACTAAATTAGGTGGCTGCAATGACCTAAAACTACCCTAGGTAATGGCCAAGTAATAGGATTTTCTAATGGAATCCACAAGTTTCCCGATTCAATTCCCCATAGTTACTGACATTG
Organism: Antitrichia curtipendula; assembly: GCA_951230915.1. Lineage (NCBI taxonomy): Eukaryota > Viridiplantae > Streptophyta > Bryopsida > Hypnales > Leucodontaceae > Antitrichia > Antitrichia curtipendula. The sequence continues at coordinate 42,995,987 of OX579636.1, forward strand.
ATTGTGTAGGGGCTCTTCATGCTGGTGCAAGAAGAGGGGGTGGATGGGGTAGTTCTTCCCCTTATTCCTAACAAGAATACCTAAGGTTTATAATTTTGGACCTTGCACCTAGTTACCTTGGTTGAGTTGTGTCAATCTTATTGCGATCCTTGAAGGTGGTATGTTTAAAATAAATGAAAAAACAAAAACAAATTATACCTTTGCTACAACCTCATTAGTAAGTCTTGATGTCCTTTGCAAAATTACACAAGCTGACAATACAAATTAGCTACATTTGGCAAGCTCCCTATTCCACTGTTAATAGCTAACCTTGTTTTGTCACTTTTTTGGCGGTCTTTTAGAGGCCTGATTTTTTCTCTAATGCAAAGAGTAGAAAAATTGTTATGTTCCAATGACAATAGAACAATGTTTAAATTAAAATGAAGTTTAGAAAGTGATACAATCTTGAGTTAGTTTTGTCAAAACGCACTAAGGTAAGTGTATTAAGTATATGAAGTATACTCAAGTTCCATTGTCTCTTAGGTGGACAAATGAAAGTTTGGTTAGGCTCCCATGATCTCACTTTGGTGTAATTTTTTGAACTTTCTTTTCTTAACCCCTAAAGCCCTGACGGTGTTTTCTGCCAAAAATCACTCAAAACTACTACTTCTGTTGTATTCACTTAAAGAAACCAATTTTTTTTTTTTTTTTTTGAATTTAACCATAAGATCTTGTACTCAACTTGTTTGAGATCAAGTAGAAAAAATTTCATCAAATTTACTATACGGATTGGAAGATATTAGCATTCAAAGTTGAGCAAAAAGTTTTTTTTCAAGAAGATGCTTAAATTGCCCAAAAAACTAAGATTGTCCATAACTTTCTCATCCCTAGTACAAATATAATTAATTAAAGCTTCACGTATAGGTAAAAATATAATATTTTAGGAAATAACTTCAAAAAAATTATTTTGACTTTTTGTAGTTTTTTTTGGGCTGCCCGCCAATCTCCATTTTTTGCTCATTGTACCATAACTTTTTCATCCGGCATCCGATTGAAACAAAAATTATATATCTACAAAGTTCTTGCAAAGTTACACAACCTCAAAAAATCTCAAAAAATTTCACTTCAAATTGAGACAATAAGAACCTACCCGGACCCAAATTGTCCCCCGAGGGGACAAGCGGGACTTTAAGGGTTAAGATAGAAAAATACATTAGCTTTTGTTGACTATGATTTTAAAAATTTCATTCAATTGATGCGTGGAAGCAAATGCAATGCCATCCAAAGTACAAAATGAAGAACTTGTAAGTTAGCAAAAAAATCCACAAAAAATTGAAATAATGTTTTATACATTATTTTCTCATTTGGAGTATATTTTTGCTTACATCAGAAATTTTAATTCATTCCATTTTGATTACGGTATTGATCCATTTAATGGTTCATTTATCACTTTTACAAAGGGGGTTAAATAATCATGTGTTAATCTTTATGTGCATCATTTCATAGTTATTTAAATTGACAGAATCCAAATTTGGGTTCAAATAATCTAATTATAGACTAAAGATTACCTTCCTACATTTTATCATGGAATTACAAACATGTGATAAATTCATGGTCACCCAGAACTAAGACTATGTACTATAGGTGTACAATTTTAGTCCCTAGATGTAGAATTCAATATATAGAGTTAGTTTATGTATGTATTTTAGGATAAACTTACCTTGGGAGTTTGTCAAAGCTTGCAATGTCTTTTGCAAGGGACAATCACATAATCAATGGTGCTAGTATGTGAGCCCAAGAATGCAAGCTTGTGAGCATTGAGCCTACAATATAGGTACCTATAATATAGGTACCACACACTATAGAAGGTGTATGTATCATAAACACCTATAATATGGGTATTTGTAACATATATATCCTATTATCATAAATGGTTTCTAAAGTATATATTCCTATAACATGAGTGTAAAGTATTTTAAGCTCATGGGCTCACACTCCTATGCTCACATAATAGCAACCCTTGTCACATAATGCCAAATCCAATTTTAAAGTCCAATTTGTCACCATTCCATTGGATAGTCAAAAAAGCATTGTAACTCATAACGCATACCCTCTTCCTACACCCTTAGATTTATAGAAAGTATATATATGAATGTTTGTGATGAACTATTAGACTTGACATAATGCCCCATAATGTTCTTGAGCCTTTGAGCTCTCAAGCATTATCTACACTGAATAGGGATATTAATCCCTAAAGGTTTTTGACTATGTTTTCACAAAAAACGCTCCCAAACTGCCATTTCTAGTACAAGTACCAAATTTTGGAAAAAAAACATTTTTGGACACATGTAACCATAGGATCTTGTAGTAAACTAGTTTGAGAAGGTGTGAAAAAAACTTCAGAAATTTCCACCGTGTAGATTGCAAGATATTAGCATTTGAAGTGACAAAAACCCTTATTTTGTCCCTGTCGAAAAACCGGGCAGCTGCACTTCACATGGTCACATTTGTATTAAAAAATGTCCAAAATGGTGGTAACTCTTTGGATTCATTCTTCAAAGCAAGTTAGCTACATGCTTGAAAAATTTCAGACCATTTGAAATTGTACAACATATAGGAAAAAAATAGTATGTAGAAAGAAGTAGAAAATGATTCAAAACACTAAATTGTTAAGGATTTAATTATGGAATTGAAAAATGCCAATCCAAACGATTGTAATGTTGTAATAAACAATCTACACCTTGTGTTTATATTTTTTTCCAAAAATATTGAAAATTGAGTTAAATAAAAGACTTCAAATTTTATTTTAGAGTAGAGATTTCATAACTACCCGCAAACTACCCACAACTAAAATTCCTCATAACTTTCATCTCATAAATCAAAGTGGAATGATTCAAAGCTTTCCTTGTGCACATAAATCTAGAGAACCAATTTCAAATTTTTATTTCTCTAGAAAATGATTTTTAAAGAAGTTTTTTTTGCTGCCCAGGCTGCCCGCCAAACAATGAAAATTACATATCATACCATAACTTTTTAACCATGTGGTCAAAAGTTATGAAAATTGTTGGGCCCTAAAGCTACTCCTCGGGCACATCTTGTGTGAAAATTTCAAATAAAAAAAATAAAAATTCCATTTGTGGTGAGCTGCCCAAAAATGCTATGTTGTCAAAAAACGGTGTTTGGTCCTTTAGGGGTTAAGGGGACCAAAAAATTAAAGGGACTTATTGTGGAAAACTGTAGATGTTTGAAACATGATGTATAACCCCTGAGACACTTCAGTAACTCTTGATGTACATCAAAGATAGATGTTTATATAGTGTGTAATGTCAATTAATTAGTATGGGTCCCCTTAAAACCCCTATTCAGTGTAATCCTTTCTTTCCAAACTTCTGCCCCCCTGCGATTTTGAACTCCAAATCTCCTCTCCAAAATTATTGGAGTTTGCCAATTTCAAATTGAAATCTGCTCCTTTGATTCTGGAAAGAATGATACGAAATATTTGACACATTGATAAAGTTCAATGTAAGAAAGAGGTCCACTCTTTCATGAACCGTGATCTCACCATCTGCTCACTTCTTTCTTCCGCATGTCCGTTTGTTGCTCAGTAATTTGCACCAGTCGCCACAAAATCCTGAGCTCCCACTATTTCTGATCACGGCGCCATTGTTGTGGATTGCGTTGCAGTAAGTGCAAAGGGAATCCTGTGGATGGGGTTCTCTCCAAGCCTGTGGAATTGCATTGTGGGTGTTGTTGTTCTCGTCTCGTCCAATTTCCATCCATGGTGAGGTCCTTGGGCATTCCGTCTCCTTTGAGAGGGTAACCGTTCTCTTATGGGTCAATTTCGGCACTAGGATTTTTCAGCAGAGGGCAGCAATTGCGAGTGATTTTTGAGAATGGAGGGATTGGCGACGGGGAGGATGTTGGTGACGACGACGACGACAACAGCAAACGCCGGAAACAACCTGTCGAAAAGCCGAGTTCAATCCAGCTCGAGCCGCGTTGCCATTTCCCCAAGTCGGAGTAGGAAAACAAACACCGGGCTCTGTGATGATTTCGGGTTCAGGATTTCAGGTCCCCGGCCTAGCTCAAAATTCGTGCTCTGTTGCAACAAGGAAGATGCTCACGACAACAACCACGAGTCTTCTTCTTCGTCTTCTTCTTCGTCTTCTGAGGTAGATAGGTTAAGACGAGAGAATATTGAATTGCGAGCTTCGTTGGCGGAGTTGTCGAAGTCGCTTGCGTCCATTTCGGCAGTTGTGGCGGAAGTGTCACGCGCTGTGCAGCTTGTGGCTAATGCGGTGGATGGCGATGAACCACCCTTGGAGAATGGAGTGGTTGCTGCTGCTGCGTCAATCGCCGATGCTCCTGTGGAAAGCTCAGTAAAGCAAGTATGCCAATTCCTTCCTCTAATTCCTTTTGTTGAAATCCATGTCTAATTTGACCTAAATTGCAAATTTTGATTTGTAAGGGAGAGGGTGCTACTTGCGTCACGTTTAAGCATTTAAACCAATATGTACGAGTGCGCGTTCATTGAGAGATCAGTGTAGAGCTCAGATGAGAGACCACTTTGGGCACTACAATAGCCCAACTCTATTGAGCTCAGATTTGTCATCACTATGTATGAATCTCTTATGCAATTCCAAAGTGGGAGGTTGTAGACCACTATAAGTGATGGCAGATAGCTCCATTTCCATTCTAAAAAACTCAGTAAAACAAGTATGCCAATCCTCCCTCCGATGCTTTCTTTTCGACGTCCATGGCTGGTTTGACCTAAATTGCAGAATTTTGATTTCGCAATAGAATATACTGTTTGCGTCACTTTAAGAGTTTTAACCAAACTTAGGAGTGTGCCTTTTGAGAATTGCGGAGAGATCGGTTTGGTTGCAAGAGCCAGACACTCTGGAGGTCACATTTTCCATCACTACGTCTGAATTTCTAATGCAATCATTCAACGTGAGGGTTTTGGAGGGACAGTAGACAACCCCATTTCCATTCAAGGATGAGTGGCCAACAAGGGTATGAAAAGAAGAGTTGCTGTGGTAACAGGGGTCAGTATAGGAGACAGGATCAGGTTCCTTACAGTTTTAGCATCCTTTGCCTTCTGCCGCAACATTTGTTTTGAGACTTTTTTCCTTTGGGTTTGGTCAGGAACCACTGGCGCCCTTGCCAAGAACAAAGGAATCCGAAATTCGAGATCCTGTACAAGCAAAACTGATGGAGCAGAATATGATGGCTCACAATCTTGCATATCAGATACAGCAGTCGTTTATCCAGGCCCGAATCGAAGGTTTAGGAAAACCTTTCCAGGTATTGTTTTGTTTTGCAAGTGTCCCACTTGGGGTTTAATTTCCTGCAGCACAGATCATCCATGGCAGACCATGAGTAGCAATTTTCTTACTGAATGGTGTTTGAAGTTGAGACCGTGCTTTATTGGGGTGTTCCAAGATCTTTGTTGTGTTTCTTGGTTTATTTACCTGGTTGTGAATGCAGCTTGCGGCGGAGGACTTCGTAACATTCTGTTTGGAGGCGCATGCAATGGGAATTGGATTGAAAGAGCTCCAGTTGCAGTTGATTTTATTAGAAGGATCCCTGACAGGTGCATTTGCAATGCGGAACCAACGATACTCGAATGACTCCGTCATGAGTGAGGTAACGTGAACTGCTGGATCACTACCACTCTGTTGCCCAATATTCACACAGATGGATGGTAGAGGATACTACTGCGTCACTAAAAGCAATTCAACACATGTAGGAATGTGCTTTCATTTGAGAGATCAGAATAGAGCCCGACTCTCTTGAGGTCAAATTTTGCAACATTACGTATGAATTTCTTATGCAGTCATTCAAAGTGGGAGGTTGTGGATCTGTATTGGAGGGACAGAAGACAACCCCATGTCCATTCAAAGATGAGTTGCCGTAGACATTGAGCTACATCATGCTTCCACCACTTGCTGATTGAAGGCCAACCAAGTCAATGAATAGATGAGTTGCTGTTTCCAACAGGGGGTGATTATAGGGATACCTAACTGTTTCAGTACTACCTTAACTTCACTCGAAAAAATCGGCCAAGAAATCTTCTGTAGAATGAAGCCCATTTTGTACAATGTCATCAATGTCTACTCTAATGAGGCACAGGCCTTGGAGCTTACATTTCATTTGTGATGTGCAGGAGAGCAGGGTGCGATCATCATGGGTTCGTCTTGTCTATACGACACTGGCTGAGGTACTTACTCATGGATTTATGTTTTCCAGCATTATTTAATCCCGTCGCTGTTTTCTGATCATGAACATCATTATCCCTGAGTGTTCATGGTAGGTTTGTGGATTTGATGGCTCGTTACTCTGGGTTCTGTGAGTGATTACTTGATTCTGTTTTTTGTTTCCACCTCTTTCAAGGTGAAAGAGAGGAGGTCCCGGGTTGAACATGCGGCTGGTGACGCTGGCAAGGAGAGGGAGCAACCTGACCCTTCAGACTCTTTCGTCAAACAAGTAAGCATTAAACGATAATACAGTCGTCTTAATCTCTGTTCTCTTGTCTCTTGGAAACTTCAAGGATAATTGTACCAAGATAGATTGCTATTTTCGTCAGTTTCACAAAAAATTTGCATCCCCAAATCTTCGAGGGATGCTAGATTGTGAGTGATCTATCTGTTGTGGCAGTTGGTGACTATGGCATTTGAGCAAGGCTACGATCTTGAGCGCGTCAAACTTGAGCAGGTGAGTGATTTTCTTTGCCCTGACGTTCTACTGTTCATAAATTGAGGCTGAGCTCGGTGTCCAAAAAAATATTGTTTTCTTGTTTGCTCGAGGTGGGACAAACTCCCAATCATCTCAACTGATGAAGCAAAAGTGTAGAACAACGATTCTTTACCGTTATGCAAGATTTAATTCTCCAAAACAGTGAGTGCGACGAAGTTGGAAAATTTTGTAGTCAGACGTTGTACTGTACAGAGATATGATAAAGGTTGGAGTTTCCTCTGTGCAGAATGTATCAGGGCCTGTGTCATCGGGTGCCATAAAAACCATGCGGCAAAGCACCTACTTGGTGTTACTGACTTTGCAAAAGACAACAAGTGACGCTTTGTAAATAAAAAATTGTTGCAAACCACTGTTGGCTCCTTTACTGCAAATCAACTTATTTTTCCTGTAGCCTGAAGAGAATGATGTCTGTACAGCACTTATCATTCGATTTATCATGTTTGACCAACCAAGTTGCTGCATAATTTGTCAGAATCGATTTATCTGCTTCCTGCTATCCACCGAGTTGAATGATATGGTTATGAAAAGAAAGCTGGTACTGAGAGATCCGTTGCTTGGAGAGTAGTTGATTGTCTTGGTCACGTAGTAATTGTCTTCTTGTCGCAACGTAATCAATATGCTAAAGTGGACTTGGTACTTTTGTCCAGTCTTCATGGTTCTGCATTCTGACTGCCCAAGTCTGAGCTCCCGAGTCTCATGCGTTTGTCCCTGAAGCTTCCAATTGACAGAGGGTGTGCCAGATTCATCAGAATCTCAATCTTTGCCTTTCCTACACCGCATCGCCGATGGAAAGCATTCCCCCGCCTTTCTGAGCACCGCATTTCTTGTACGGAAAACCGACCACTAGTTGCTCCATAACGACCTGTGGTCACGCCGTAACACACAGAGCTATCAATTTAACTTGTGTCTTCTCCATTCTCTATGATCTCCGTGGTGTAAATGGAGTAGTTAACATGAAAGTAGAAAGCCTCGTTAGGGGAAATCACATGCCGAGGCTCTCCTTCATGTTGTTGGACACAGCGTCAGTGGGTGGATCTTGCTCAATCATGATCTAGAAGGGCTTTAATAGAACGGAAGGACAAAGATTTTGCGGTACTACCCTCGATGCAGCGTGCTCCGGTGGCAGCCAAGCATGCGTTTCATTAGGTGTTTAAGTTGAGAGCATGGTTGTGTGTGGCTAGTGCGTTTTTGTGACCTGCTGCACTCTTGTGGTCTGCGTGAAACTAGGACTTGGTCAAAGAAATTTTATGTGAGAAAATCAGAGTAATAACCTCTCTTTCGAAATTCTGATTGATGGATGAGCCAAACGACTGGGATTTCTGGTGCCTGTATTGCAGTCCCTTCTGTGTCTACCCCAGCCCAGTCATCAAGTTTCACATGCAGAACGACAAGACGCGAATAGTACGATGGGGATGTTCTGAGTAATCCTGGATTGCAGAAGTCTGTAAGAAAACCATTATAATGGAATGGGCTTGCCAGCCTGGGGACTGGGGTGTATGTTTCCCGTAGGTACACGTACGACCACCTGCACGACCAGATTGAGGAGACCTTATGGCAGGACAAGAAGCCTTACCTTTATCACTGTGGCCCATACGCGGAATCGATGGGCTCATTTATGAGGCCTGTTGTAAGGGCTGCCCTGCCCTGGGGCTCATTGATAAATGCCTGCCTGTAGGTTGTAAGGAAGGGCATTCAACATATGGAGCTCAGTACGATTGCTGCGTAAGCTTCAAGTAATCAAGTCGCCCTGGCCTGTCCAGGACATGAGTCATGTCTGAGGTACATGAGAAAACTGGAAACAGCACAAGGGTAGTTGAACGCACACACGGCACTCAGGTACGTGTGGTTTTGGGCTATGCAGAAAAAGCGATCTTCCCTGGAGTGACGAAGCTATTCGATCACACCCATGGGCAAGCATGAAACTTGCAAGATGTGGATGCAAACACTTATCTCAATTTTAACTTACAGAAATGTCATCCCAAGATTTAGCAATTTCAATCCATTAAGAAGCGAGACTATATTGCCAAGTATTTCCTCGAAATTCATCCTTTTTGTATCACTTGAGAGAAAAACAATTTGCTCAAAGAAGAGACCCGGACACATGGCAAGGTAGAGCATATTATCCGTGTGACTTTCATCATTTTAATCAGTAAGTAGGATGTGTGTGATTTTTGGAACATGTAAAGAGTTGTGGAGAGAACGTGAATTTCATTAAAATGGCGGCATTCCAGAACTTTGGCGGGTTTACATCTATACCTGTCCTAGATGTTCAGACAAAGTGGCGGATTTCATATGCCATTTTAACGAAATTGACGTTAGAGCTAGATCATTTGCATACAAGAGCTAATAAAAATCTTTGGGATCAAATTTTTATCAATGTTAATGAATTTTTTTATGCAATTCATTTCAAAGTGGGAGGTTGGAGGTCACTTTTGAAGGGACAGACAGTCCACTCAACAGACTCCATTGCCATTCAAAAATCCATGACAGAACCATTTTAGCCAGCACCACAGTTTACTAATAAGCATACATGTGAATGAGCCAACCGTGTGTTACTATGAGCAGATGAGTTGCTGGTACCAGAGATCAATCGACAGAAGACGGGATCACGTCCCTAACATTAATTTTCAGTCCCTCTACCTCACCATGGACGGAGTTTACAAGACAAGTCACGGAGAGAAGGAAAAGCATTGATCAAGCTCTGTTTACTCACCTTGTATAAGAGAGTTGATAAAAAAAATGCTCCTCGAGATGGAAAGGAACAAATGAGCAACTCCCAACATACACTAACTTACAACATTCACATCTTTGGGCCCTGAAAAAAAGTCATCAAGAGACTCTGAATCTACGTAATTATGTATAGAGTTCGGAATTAATAATTCCATCCAATGGAAATCTAGTACTCAGGGCCCAACACGGATGCAGCTGCATGACTAAAGCTCTAAAATCATCAATTGGAAAAAGCTCTAGAATCATCAATTGGAAATAGCTTTAGAAGCTGCTTAACTCTAGAAGTCTCAGACGGTGACTGAAAACTAGTACAAACCAATGTTGTAGAGTTTTGCCTATTAATTTGGATCCACGGGGATCGACAAGCTAGGATGCAGTATCGATCGATCGATCGATCCATCCATCCATCGATCATCTTCGCGTACCGGTACGTCCCATTGAATGGCAGTTCATTGAGTTGAGTTGAGTTGAGTTGAGTGAGCCCCATGCCATTTGTAAATTCCTGACAGCCGGAATCGTTAGCTAGTAGCTCCAGAGGTGGGGCTCCCAGGTGCTAGTGGACCCTTCCTCGCCATCCGTTTCAATGGCATGGTCAGGATCCGGAGGAGGAATGCACATGGCGTCGCACAAGTTGTTAAGCCCCACAGGGCCAATGGTGAACATGTCCTCCGAGTCGATGTACATGGGCTCCGCATGATGAGGATGGGCTTCGAACCCTGTTGCAGCGAAATGATGATTCTCCCTCGAATTCGAATTCTCCCCTAGACCAAAAAACCCTTGATGTTGCAAATTCTCCACCGGCGACTCCCTACCGCTACTATCAATCACATTGTAGGACAACCGACTGCTGCTCAGGTCCTCACTGCTGAAGCTCTTGTAAGGGGCGGGTCCGGACGACGAGGTGTCTCGCTTGCTGCTCTTGCCCCCGCCGCTGTTGGGATGCCGATGGGAAGAGCTGCCTGTTGCTGTCTGTCTGTGTGGCGCCCTGGAATCTCGACTGTCCGCCTTGGGGGAAGACTGAGAGCTAGAGAACTCGAAGCTGGTGTTGTCGCTTGGACTTCGTTGGGCGAAGTTGTTGGCAGCCATGGTGGCGGCCGCTTGAATGGACTTGTCACTGAGATCGGCCAGGCGGGGCAGGCTGTGCGCCAGCTTGGGGAAGTTGAGGAGCGCACCGTTGCCTCGCAACGCCAGAGCTGCTGCAAGGGGCAAGGCCCACAACAGAATAGATCCACACACTCTCGCAATCAGAAGACACTCAGAAAGTACGTGGGGAGTCACACTTTTTATTTATTTACGTTTGCTAACTAAGTAGTGCTAAGTAAACTTACTTTTGCTAACATCTGAGCACTAACTTTTCTGCAATGACAAAGCAGTACGTACTGCTGATCGATTCTGCATCATCTGTGCTTCTCTTAATATATTCTAAACGTTTCACATCCCTCGACAAAAAAAAAAAAAAGTCTCTGAAACCATTGTTGCTTCAGTCCCCTGTCTCGGCAACTGGCCAAAGGGAGTCAGTAACCTGGCTCCTTCAGGGACCTGTTCAATGCCTTCTGGTGTAGAGTTTCTCCTGACTCTGTTTTTCTTGACCAGTCCTTTTGGGGCTGGTGGTTAACTTTGTGCAATGGATTCCATTTGTTTCAGAAAAAGGAAAAAAAAAGAAGAAAAAGACGTCGCATGAGGCTGGGCTGATCGAAGCAGATAAGTTAGGTGTACTCACTGAGAGAATTGGGACATGTATTCGACTGCACGTACTAGTGCAAACCTCCCGTTGAACCAACATGAAAAGAGTAAAATTGAGAGTATGTTTTTCAATGGGAGATCATTATCATATTTATATATATGGACTCCCAAGATTTGGGATATCATGGTCAATTCCAAACTGTAAAATAGACTCCTGAAAGAGTGTTCTGTATCAGGATGACAAAGATAATAAAATTTCAAAAAGAGGTCTAGTTTCACATTGACGTGTACCTCCTACCAGTGGTTGATTGTCTAACTATCTCATCAAAAGCAAGTCGACCATCATCTCTTTCATAACTGGTCTGCTTCATAACTGGTCTTCTATAGTCTATACGTTTTAACGTCGAATAATCGACCCTCTCGCGAAGTGCCTATAGTAATCTTTTTACTGGAAACTCTTGACATGAATCCAGAAAAAGAACAAGAAAAAAAGAAAAGAACAGCTCATCCAATGCTACAGAAGTAGAGAACTGGGAGTTCGCAGACGGCAAACAAATAAGATTGTTTCTGGACGACTAATAACGATGACGTCAGGATGACAAAGACAAAGCTTCAAAATGATGGAGCTCTACTAGCTAGTTCAGAGAAAGAGAAGGATAACAACATATATCCCAGTTACTGAATCAAATGCTACTGTAGAGTGAAGATCGACAGCACTAGTGCAGTACAAAAATTTAGTGAGTTTTCAGAGTCTGAGTGCAATCCATGGGATTCATTTGTTGTTTGTTTGTTTGAGGGCAATATATGATAACGAGGTGGTAATGACTGACCACAATCATAAGCCCGAGCCGCCATCTCGGCGGTGGCGAAGCTGCCTAGCCAGATGCGGGACTTCTTCTTGGGACGCCGAATTTCGGTCACCCAGATGCCCCAAGGCCGCTTCCTGACGCCGCGGTAGATGGGGTGCCGGGTGTCGCCCTCCACCTAAGGCAAGGGTGCAATTCATTAGCCAAAATGAGAGGCACAAGTGCTTAAAATTTCCCTTTCATAACTAGGACAGGTATAGATTCAATGGAACCTTAGTCCAATTAATTACAAGTGCATTCAAGACTCTGCCATTGAAACAGAGCAAATGTGAATGGAATAAAATGGAATGGGAAATATTTTCCCTACGTACCTTCGCCTTCTTCCGCACCTCAGCCGAGGACTCGTGCAGCATCTGCTTTCGAGAGGACGATGAGATGGGGCTCATCTCCATGCGCTCGCTGGAGCAATCTTCCTGCTCCTCGGAGTCGCCCCCTGCCGCTGCATTGCCGTCCGTCTGGGATCGCTCATTATTTTCAAGCTGCTCCTGCCGCTGGCTGCTGGGAGTCCCAGTGTCGTCTGGATTCTCAGACATGGAGCAGCTGCTTGGATTGAACACAAAAGAAAGGGATTGATAGACCTGTGACTTCGATCTCCACGCTTGGAGTTACATCACCTTTTCTAGCTGTCCATTCCATGCATGGAACTCCCACATTAGCAGCTGCTTGGATAGATGGTTGTAAACACAAAAGAGAAGAGATTCAGTCATCAATAGCTTCACCACGCTTACAATTACATTCCAAATTAGCCTCGCACTAGAAATATTAATACCACTTCACCATAATCTCCATGACCTTGTCTAGCTAGAAAACATGAACACGTCTGCAATTGCTTACCCTTTGACAACAGGAATTGTACACAACAGGAGCAGCAGCTGCTGGGTTCTACGACAAGAAAAAAATTGAACTCTCTCTCTCTCTATATGTGAGTGTTCACCACGCTACCAGTTACATCAACTTTTTTCTGCCTGTCCACTCCACTCCATGCGACACTACATTTGGCACATACTACTGACGTACACTGGAATTATGAATACCACTTTACCTGAGGTCGATGGCCATGACACTGTCCGGACAACATGAACAGGTCTAGAATTGGTTAAGACAGTACGCTTCGACAGCAGAGATTGTCACTTCCAATCACTACAGATGGACACCACTCGACTGAAGAGACCCTCGATCATACATAATAACAAAATTATTATCATCTTCCAACAATTCTTTTCGTAGTTAAGTGTATAGTTACCAGGATTAATTTTCAAGCAAGCAGGATCATGTTGCAGATACTCAAATTGGCAAGAAAACATCATATCATATATAATAATTTTTTTTATTAATTGCATCATCAAGGGAGTCTTAGCTAGTACCTCGTGAGGAAGGGATGTGGCGAGGACATTCCCAGGCCCATTATGCATTGCGGTGAATGAAGCAGCAATCCAACTCGCCGGTTTTTCTCCCATATGAGGGGTTGCTATTGGCACCACTCTTCTTCTAAGTATCATGTCAGAAGCTGTGGCTTGGGAAGCGTGAGAATGAAGTCACAGCCAGCTCTAGATAGTTTCTTCAATGAATGTTTCCGATGTGATCTATCTGCCAAAAGCAACCATTGTACTCCTCAACAAGTCAATCCATGCCAGTACTACACGATTCAAGTGTCAATGCAGGCACTCAGCATGTGGCACCGTCGTCCTGGTCAGCTGCAAAATTTCGAGCGTACAAAATTGGCCATACTACTGCACTCTACGCTCTGTCGTCTGAACGTCCTGGCAATCAAACTGATTACATTCCCCGAACAATCCTAGCTTGCTGAATGCTGACTTAAGCTTCAATCGACAAAAAAGTCGACAATCTGCAGGGTGGTGGTCCTCAAGAGGTACGAGACTTGCAGCATCAGCTGGAAGGAGAAACATTCTCCTGACTACTGAACTCTTATAATATTCTATGGAGCCTGCATAACTTTGAAATTCAACCTAAATGAGTTAATAATAGCTGAAATCGACGTCAATTCAGAACCTACCAACAGGCAAGTCACACAGGTGCCTCCATGTGGAGAACAGCTCCTGTTAATTAATACGATCTTGTAAATACAATTCAATCTGCTTCGAACATAAATACTAGTCATGACAGCCCTCACAGGTAAAATTAAAATAGATAAGTTATTAAAAATCACGAATAATGCTGCTGGCTTTGTAGACAGTGGTGACATTCTAACCACGAGGTGCACGAGGACGTGCACAGAGCTTAGTACAAGTCTCTCACATGAGTATCATAAATGAAGACTGAATCCTGCAACAAACGTCAAAATCGTTCAAATGAATACAGAGCTTGGTACATCAGCACGTCGGGCACTTGAAATTGCCTCTGTTAATCCATTTGAGTCCTTGAGCAAACTTGAATACTAATACATGAAATTTACTGCAGCTGGCCAGACTGCAGTAGCCAGTGAAGGAACCAGATTTATATGACCTCTCAAAAGCAAATAATACGTACTACTATTACAGACTACTACTGACTGCAACGTAAAGCAAAATCCCCTGCTTTATCAGGACAAGAAGTTCCACCTTAAGTAATGACTGTACCAAATTGATAGTATGTGTGACGCAGTTGCAGAGAGGAGACTTGTGCATGTCATCAGCGTACAGCTAGACAGCTGGGTGACAAGGCATTCCATGTCTCCACTGAAATTGCTGTCGTAGTCATACTGAAAAAGTCATGTAACACTCTTTAAGAATTGCGTGGTACAGGATAGGGACTGACTGTAACGAGTGTTAATATGACCAATTCCAGGAGCATGGGGATTTCCCAAGGCTCTAGATATGCAGCGTTGCTAGAAAGTGTTTAATCTAAGGTTCCCTACTTCAATAGGAACCGACTCGAGGTTCTAAAGAAAGATAAAAAAAAACATTATATGTCCCAATTAACCAACGTTTTTAGAATTCTGTCCAAAACGAGCTCCTACATTGGCAAGCCGTGAGTCAGGCTTATTGCCGTGCATCAAATACGTATTTGCAGATCCTCTTCGAACTAACGAATATTGGTCACCAGCTCGTTTTTAAGGTGTTGAATGTTGATGCTCAGATAAGCAAACACAAGGCAATGAGTAATCATGCATATCCTCAAACCAAGGCTGGCACTTGATATTCTACAGAAACCATGCCGACATGCACACCGGTGGTACTCAACCAATCATTCACAGTAATGTAAAATATGGAGCTTCTGGACAGCTTGATGACAACTCGGGGTGCATTCTGATGAATCTACAGAGTTTCTGATCGAGAAGAATCGTACCTGCTGGGAGGCCCAAAGGTCAGCTGCTTGGTGTTCTCTAGCTCCACTCGCGTAGCTGCTACAAGCTGCCTCAGCAGGAAAAAGGCCCTGGCACAGCTTCAACTTCTCCGTCTCGTTTCGTCCGCCACCGACTTGAGTGATAGTCGAGAAGAATATGAAGAGGGGTGACTAATCCCACTTAAAGGTATGCTTACAACCAACACACACCGACAACTCTCTTTGAAATATTGAGTCATAACCTCGGCACTCGATTGTTCTACAGCCGACCTTGGAAAAAAGAGTGCAAGCAGAGTGAAATTTTCCACAAGTGCAAAGAAAACACTCTAGCCATTAATCCAAAAATACCCTCATCAGCTGCAATGAAGTGGATGAAAGCTAGAATCTTTCAACTCCTGGAAGGGAGTCGAGAGATTCCCAAGATATGAAATTAGTGACTCCTCCTAATAGACAGTGAAAAATCCAACGACTAATTCAGATAAAAGAGGCTGAATGTCCTGGGTTGTCCGCGAACGTAGCTGGATTGAGAGAAAGAGAGAGAGAAGGCCCATTATGAAGAGATTGTAGAAGAGAAGAATTAGTGCATTACTCTATCCCACCCCCACTGAAGCCGATTTCCATTTTATCCCATCAAATCAGATCACGCGCAGAATCTCAAACTCGATAGCGTGTGCCAATCCTGCTCCCAATCCACCATTCCAGGTTCGAAGGGTAATCGAAAGTATTGGTCCATTCTGGTGAGATCTGTAGGACTTACTTCAATCTCACATTCGATTGCGAACGCGTGAGGTTCCTACTAACTATTTTGCGACGACCATTACTAAAGGTGGCGCCTTTGCAACAACTCAGATGTTGCCATAGCTAAAGCGAGCTGGGGCAGGACTTGGAGAAGGATGCACACTAGGGTTTATGGATATGAACGGACAGCGTGTGAAATTTGCGGGAAGAAAGTGTGCGTCATTAATGCGGATCGATCTCAATGCCGGAGTGAGAAATGGCTCGGGGCCGCATTCTATACCTCAAAATCTACTCAAATCCTGAACACTACCTCTCTGACTTCCCACTGCGGGAGGCGTACTCAGTTGATTTCAAACAACCTCCTGTCATGAGTATGATTGCAGCTGAGGAAAAAGCAAACGTACAACGAAAAATGCAAACCTATGGACTAGGGTTTAGCTCGAAGCAAAGAGAAAGGAAGCAAGCTGGTGACTGCATACAGGGGTGAGAAGAAGGAGGACGAGGAGGAAGACGAGGAGAAGGAGGAGACGAAGAAGACGAAGCGCCGCTGCCCAGAGTGGATGACGAACCCCGCAGTCCGCCTTGCGGGGCGCGAGGTCTGCCTCGGAGGGTGTGACGCGAAGGAAGGGCTAGAATTGGACGCACTGGCTGACTCCCTCCGTCCTTCTCAAGTGAAAAATGGTCTCTCCTGCACTGCTGGAGTGTTAATATGGCTCCCTTTTCCTTAGCCCCCTTGCACAGACCAGACGAGGTGTCCGTCGAGGAGTGAGTTGTGGGTGGTCCTATCTTGCTCTCCCCATATCACCGACCACATATATAACTCCCTGGCTGGCCCGTTGCCATAAAGTGGCCCCAGCAGAGGTGCAGCATCTACGCAGGCATTGAGGCAGGCAGGCCCCTGTTGCAAGCTGCTTAAATGGTCAATGCAGAAAACAGTAACTTATATCTTGTAAAGTGCAGCCTCTTGCCGGGGCCACCCCTGTCGCTTGCTCCCTTGATGATGTCACCCCAAGCCAAAATCCTCGGCATCTCCACTCACGAATCCGCGTCCTGCTTGCGTGCGTTGCTAGCTAGCTAGCTCGCCCACTGTTGCAGCCGGTGGCTCCGGGGTTTATCTGTCTCTCCACCACTCCTGTGCCATCCCTCGACGCCAGATACACAACACAGACAGACAAACAGACCAATACTGAGTCTCAAGTGTAAACCACGTACACGGCGTCCAACGGATTTCAACCTTCCCTGCTGGATTCGACGCTATCCGAATAGAATCTAAGTAGCGCCGCATGCTGATCTTCATGGAAATTGCGTTGAAACGACTTGACCCAGCTTCGGAATCGAACGACATTCGTCACCGACCCATCTTGACAGCAAGGGATTCCGTCGACCAAAACGTCGACGAGACAGATTCGAACAAGTGCCGACCAACGGAACTGAATCGGAAACATCTCGTATACGACAACTGCATCGGGGTTTTCAGTCCAGTGGTCGATCAACTTGTTGTCGGCAAAGTCAACGTTTTCAAAAGTGCTATTGTCATATACTTTTGTTGACAATTCAAGTTTCTAGCTACATTGGTTGCAAGCGTGAACGCGATAGTCAACAATAATGAGTAGTGCTTGGATGCATTACTCAGTTTCATTCCATTGATCTTGATAATAGGCATCACTAATAGTGATGTCCATATTAACCACACATTTGAGAAGATATGAGATTATACGTAAACTTCAATATATAGCACATTAAGAAATTTTGTTTCTTTTCATGAAATCAAAACATTTTTAAACGCAATAAAATTTAAAATTTCATTGTACAAATCAACAAATTTTAATGAGTTATTTACAATAATTAACTTTCAATATGTTTCACACAACTTATTCTACAATGTTGAAGTTTTCACATCACAAATAAAATTAATGATTTGAACAACAACAATACTTAGAATGTTTTAAATTCATTTGCAAATAAACATAAAACTCAAAATACTTTAAGCAAATCATTCTACATTGTTTCAAAATCATGAATAGAAACAAAATCTCTTAATGTGCAATATAATCAAGTGTTAATTTAACCTCATACTCCTCAAATGCGTGGCTTATATACACATCACATGAATATCCTCAAACACGTTTATTCAGAAAGTCAACCTTTCATGCACATATGTAGTAAACGTCAATATCCACAGTGCTTGCTCAACAGTGCCAGATCTGAAATCGGTCTCAATGAGAGACGTCACCAAAAATGCACGAGCTGCATCTGCAACCTGGATCAAGAACGAACTCAAGTTACAAATCGGTTTGGTCGGTCCGATACTTGCAGAGACTGCAGGCTGCTTAATTAATTCGATGAGATCAACCGGCGCGCGCGGGGCACAGGGCCTGATCGATCATGAGAAAGATGAACCCACAACAAACAAGCATCTGGAAACAGAGGAAACACTGAGATTGATCGACAGCGAGGGACAAAGCACACTAGTCTAGATGCATGATTGAGCAAGACAGCTGATAATATCTCATGGCTGTCAGTATTGCCGCAACGTACGGTCAGCGAAGCGCCGACGATGGCTCTGGACCACAGAAAGTACTGAAATAGAGATAATAAGTATGTCTTACAACGTCTTTGCAGGCAGTCGATCAATCAGTCAATCTTGTTGTGTGTCGCAGTCAATTTCGACCTCGCGACACGGTGTATTGCAGACAGCCTCCGTACTGTCACACGGAAATGGAAACTGGTGCCTGGAAACTGGAGCTACAGAAGATATAGGTGAGAGCAGGAGCTATGATCAAATGCTCATGAAAATTGCGCGTGTTCAAAGAGCGAGCTTTGAACCTGATTTACGTACTCATGTGTACGCTCTATCCTCGTGGGGCTGCTGTCGCCGGGTCTGCATGCTTGCTCGCTAGTGGCAAGCAAGCAAGCAATGAGCTCCCGTGCAGCTTCAATCGACATTCTGTAATTCCCTCTAAAACCAGACTGTCATGAGCTGTTGCGACTGAGAACGTAACAGCCCCGAGTCCAGGCTACCGATTTATACACCCGGGCGCAATCAAGCAATCAGGTTATACAACGTCATATTTACATATTATATGATTCATGCATGTGAACCTGGAGGTCCGGTAGAAACTACCGGTGAATCGAAGCCGCAGTTTGAAAGCTAGTAAAGTGTATCTAGAAGTCCGCACAGTCCACTACATATCAAAGCCGAGGGCCGTTTGCGAACAAGAGAGTACTACACACCGACTACTGCTACAGTACTACAGTATTCCGCCGGCCTCCGAATTATGTGAAAATTATGCGGTACCAGTTCAGTCAAAACAACTGCAAGTTTTAAGGGAAATTCCGGGGCCCACTCTTAAATAATGAGATTCCAGGAATCCAGGCCTCGGTAAAATCCCCGGTAACAAAGTAAAGGTGTAATCCGCGTCAAATTGAAAATGGAGACCACGTGATTCAGTTCATGCCCCACTATTGGTTCCTTGATGCCCGATTCCACCTGGTGAGCAGCTGTTCACTTGCCCCATGGAAAAAACGGTTAACCACCCGCACTCCCGGCCTCTCATTTCTACTTTTTTATGCTTTTCGCACGCAAACTCGGAGGAAGTTACCACCCGGTCATGATGGGACCGTCCACAGCTCCATTTGTTTTTAGTTTTCTCCGACGCAAGCGACAGTTTACTATCACTTCGAGAACGACACTTTCCTAAACACACTCGAGCGAGTCTCATTGGACCAATCCACAGCATTCTTCAGGAGCTCGGATTTGGCTTTCAATTCTGTTTAAGTTTAGGTGGGCAAGTGGTGTCGAGTGTATAGTAGTCCAACGAGCCTCTTGCGGAGGCGGTTTTGCCCCCGTGTTTTAGCCCTGGGGAAAACTCAATAACCTTTTACTGTATTTGCTGCGCAATTTTTTTTCTTTCAAATTTTGAGTTCATATTTGCAATCAGAGAACCCAAAGTAGCTTGGAGAGGTGTCAACTATAAAATTAATATGGCACAAAATAGGGGGGGCTTTTTTTCACTTTCACCCATGGCTGGATCTCCGCAAGAGGCTCGTTGCACTACTATAGACTAGACCCGGCGCGTGGTGATCTTGATGAAGCTCCCGATGAAGCTACTCGTATCCAGGGACCTGGAAATGGATGAAGTCGAGTTTAATATTCATCCAAGACACTGTCACATTGATTCAAAATCGGGAGTGGTGGTACTAGTTACAGCACTGTCTCACGATTTCCGAGCATTTCAACGATTTCATTTACACTCTCTGCAATGGAGAATTCTAATTTCGTTAAATATTCCCTGCAATAAAAAAATTTATATCATTCGCTCCTGAGCACAGCATCGCTCTTGGAAAAATGCACCTTTGGGTCCCTTCCAACGAAACGAGCCCTGGCATGCAATGAAACCCCACCCAAACATGCGGCCTTTGTGATTGCTACGAGACAGCCTGCGAGACAGACAGATCATCATCCTACTGTCATCGATCTACCTGCGTGGGCTCCTCCGTCGAGAGAAAAACTGAATTATGTGAAATAGAAGCCTGGAATATTGGAATGGGAATGTTCGATGCCCAGGCAGGTAGGCAGTGCGTCCAATGCTGAGACTCTCCCCGTTGTCAGGAGGGGAAGTCCGCCTCCGTGAATTCGTGATGTTGCATACAGTTTGATTGCGGTCGGTGAGCTCGAAGTTACTTACTTACTCTGCTGGGCTGCTGGGCTGCTGGGCTGCTGGGTCAGGCATTTTGTTACGTTAAACTTCTTGGACGGCATGATATTTCTCTCTGGAAGGGCTTCCCAGTCCGATTTTGCAATGAATGGGGTCCTCAAATCAGCAATAATGTTTAAAAGATGAATGAACTGGTGGCAGCAAAACAGTAGCACAACGGACAAGCTGGCCACGTGGACCTTGGACACGTTGGAGTGCGTTCTGAGGCTCACCTTAACCCTCAAAGGTCGGAGCCTGTAATAACTATCCAGTCAAGCTTCAAATTCCGTCACTCCCTACGCTACTCATGGCGTCTAGAGTCTAGACTCTAGCCTCTAGACTCTAGACTAGACTGGCCACAGGACAGGAGCCAGAGCTCATCCGGTCGAACCTCGGCGAACCCCACCCATGATGTGAAAACTTTAAAAAATCTTCACCTTGGCATATAAAAACGTAAAAACTTTGGCCCTCTTTTTGTTGGTCAATTCTGTACAATCAGATTTTGGGAACATGAGGAATTCCGTTAAGATAGTGCTGTTCCGCAACTTTGGCACTTTTGCGGTTTAGATTGCGCAGTTTGAAATCTATATTTGTCCTAGATGGCACTTCTACAATTTAGACTACGCAGTTTGAAATGTATACCTATCCTCAATGGCACTTTTGCAGTTTGGACCGCACAATTTGAAAACGGTGCATGGATAGTGCCATCAAGGTTGTCATAACGGACAGGTCGAGGTGATCGGACGGGACGGACGGACAGGCAAACCGGATCGGGCGGCTGGACGGTTTGGACAGTTCGGATGCCTTTCATTTTTGAAATTTTCAAATTGGCAAGTCGCTTCCACGCTAGTGGTCCACATTGGAATAAGGGCGCAGATGTGAAAGTTAGGGCGGGGACGTCAATGGATGGCACAGATGTCACTGTCAGGGCACCGACTATTCTAGGCGCGGACATTTCTGTCAAGGCGCGGACGTCAGTGCGTGGACTTCCCGTTAGGGCGCGGACTTCTTGTCAGGGCGCGGACGACTCGACAAGGTGTGGATGAGTGGACAAGGCGTAGACGCAAGGGCATGGACGATTGGATACAAACGTTGAGCAGGACAACAAGGGAGGGTGAATTTCAACTTCAACATTTGAAGTTGGCATGGGATTCTTCCTTCCCATGGAGAGGGGACCCATTAATGCAGCCAGACTTTCATTTGATTTTGGGGAATATCTGCAAGTCAATGGCTGCATTAAGAGGTCCAACCACTTTCTAAGTTCAAAGACAATTCATGGAAGGATGTGGCTCCTTTCTTGTGCCACACTTGTCCTTCTTGACTTCCCCAAGGACTTGAGAACTATTCCCCACCCAGAAAAAAAGAAATTTCAAAAAATAAAAATTAACTTCCAAAGAAGAAGGACAAAATTGAAAATTTGTGTGAGTAGAATTCCAAAGGGTTTGAAGTCCTAATGAAAGACAAGGTACATATTTGTTTAAATTCAAGTTCAAGGATTCATTTTTCATTCTTCTAAATAGAACCTATTTGGAATTTAGGGTTTGGAGTTTACAAATCAAATCATAACCAACTTATACTTTTTTGGTTTTTTGTTGAAGACTTTATTTTTGAAATAAATAGCTACAAGGGTTTGGATTGAAATCAAATACAAATTATAATGCATTGAAATATACTTGAAAGGTTTGTTTTTGGAAAAAGAGACTACAAGGGTTTGGGTCTTCAAGACTTCAACGGTATATTCTTGTAAAATTGTAATGGAGATACCAAAAGGGGTTGGTATTGAAATGAAATACTAATTACATTACTCTGGAATTCAAGTTCAACGGTATATTTTTGTAATGGAGATACCAAATTAGTTTGAGATTGAAATTAAATATTAGTCATGTTATTTTGAAATTCAATCATTCAACCAGAAAATTTTATTTGTGTAATGGAATCCTAGAAGGGTTTGGGATTGAAATCAAATACTAGTTAAGTTATTTTAGAATTCAAGTTCAACAGTACTTTTTGGTAATGGGGATACCAAAGTAGTTTGAGATTGAAATGAAATACTAGTCAAGTTATTTTGAATTCAATCATTCAACTAAAAATTTTTATTTATGTAATGGAATCGTAGAATGGTTTGGGATTGAAATCAAACACTAGTTAGGTTATTTTTGAATTCAAGTTCAACGGATTATTTTCAATATGGGATCCTAGAAGTTTTATTTATTTATTTATTATTTTTAGAACAAATAGAACGAATCCATTGCATTAAAAAAAAGTCACAAACCATAAGCCCAAGCCAGAGGTTGGACAAATGAAGAAATGATGAGCAAGAATCATCCTACAAGGGTTTGGTATTGAAATGAAATACTACTTAAGTTATTCTGGAATTCAAGTTCAACGGTATATTTTTGTAATGGAGATACCAAACCGGTTTGGGATTGAAATTAAATACTAGTAATATTATTTTGGAATTCAATCATTAACTAGAAAATTTCATTTGTGTAATGGCATTTTGGAAGGGTTTGGGATTGAAATCAAATACTAGTTAAGTTATTTTAGAATTCAAGTTCAACAGTACTTTTTAGTAATAGAATTGTAGAAGGCTTTGGAATTGAGATGAAATACTTATTAAGATTTTTGTGAAATTCACCTTCAATGGGTTCTTTTTGTAAGGGGCTACTAGAAGGTTTAGGATTGAAATAAAATAATAGTTAAGATATTTGTGTGTTCAAGTTTGTAAGTTCGTGTGTTTAAGTTTGTCATGGAGAGAGTTGCTAGGGTGCGGACGAAAGTTAGGGCGGGGACAGAATTGTGTCGGGGCGCGGACGAGATTGGGCCAGGGTGTGGATGGAAGTAGTCGGGGTGTGGACAATTTTTTTAAATTGGAGTTAAATTGAATTAATTTATTTTTGAATGAAAACGGTCCTTGTACAACCGAACCATATTTTTTTCATAGGGCCAAGTGGAACTAATTCCTTGTGAATTTAAAAGTTAAGGAAGAGGAACCTTGCTCCATGGACTCGTATTTTTTCCCTTGAAGGCGAATGAATTTAATTCATTCTCCATTAAGAAGCAATAAAGTGGCCCTCATTTAATTGAACCATATTTTTTTCATTATAGGCAAGAAAATACTAATTCCTTTTGAATTTATAAGCAATAACTTCCAATAAGGGGGGACCTTTGTTCACGTGAATCACATTTTTTAAAATTGGACACAAATTCAAGTAATTTTTTCGGAATGAAAGGAGACCCTTGCTCAATCAAACCATATTTTTTTCCGTTGTGAATTTCAAAAGAAAGGAAAGGAAAGGAGGCCCTTATTGGCTTGCTCACTGCCTCACTCAGACCCGTTTTCTGTCGGGAGCTTGGTGAACTAAAACAGTTTGAAATTCACTTGATAAATAATCCATATTCTTTGAATCAATTACTTATATTTGAAGGGATTTCCAAACCCTTATAACCCGTACTTCAACTTGAAGCCCTTGAAGTACAAGCACATAGCATTTAAATTGTATTTGATTTGAATTTTAAATATTTGGAACAACAATTTACCAACACCATAAAGCCTTCAACTATAACTAAAGAAAACATAACTTTTATTCGATTTGAAATCAAACCCCTTGTAGGATCAAGTAACAAGCCGAAAACCTTGAATTTGCTTCAAAACCATTAGAACTTGCACTTTGTTTCCTTTCCAAATCCTTGTAGTCTCTATTTTCAAAAATAAATCCTTGAACTACATTTGAATACATTGTAATATGTTAATGATGAGAATTCTAATTTCCAAACCTTTGTAGCCCCATTCAATTAGAATTCTACAAAATATAAGACGTGTTTGATTTGTTTTTTGAACTCTGAACCCTTTTAGTTTCTATTTGGAGAATAAAAAAATGCATCCTTCAGCTTGAATTACAAAAAAATGTGTACCTTGTCTTTTGTTATAAATCCAAAAACTTCTAACGTCTAATTTCAATTTTTTTTTCTTGAAGTGTGCAAGTTAATTTTTATTTTCTAAAATTTCCTTTTTTCTGGGTGGGGATTAGTTCTCAAGTCCTTGGGGAAGCCAAGAAGGACAAGTGCGGCACAAGAAAGGAGCCACATCCATCCATAAATTCTTTGAACTCAAAAAGTGGTTGGACCTCTTAATGCAGCCATTGACTTGCAGGTATTCCCCGAAATCAAATGAAGGTCTGGCTGCATTAATGGGTTCCCCCTCTCTATGGGAAGGAAGAATCCTATACCAACTTCAAATGTTGAAGTTGAATTTCACTCCCCCTTATTGTCCTACTCAACGTTTGTGCCCAGTTGTCCGTGCCCCTACGTCCACGCCCTGTCCACTCATCCGGACCTTGTCAAGTCATCCGCGCCCTTGCATCCGCGCCATGTCAAGTCGTCCACGCCCTGTCCAATCGTCTATGCCCTACCTAGTCGTCCACGCCTTGACTAGAAGTCCGTGCCCTGACTTTCGTCTATGCCCTAGCAAGATTACATCCGCGCCCTGAATAAAATCCGCACCCCTACAAGTGACGTCTACGTCCTGGATCCTACTTGGCAGCCAAGTGGTGTCAAAATGACAGCCACATCACTTGTTTTTTTAATGGAAGAAAGTCAACTTAGTATTCACCACATCGAACGGGCGAGACCTCTATCAGACAAGCAAACCGGACGTCTGTCGACTATGACAACCCTGAGTGCCATTGTAATGAAATGAAATTTTTCATGGACCTTTATGGTAAATATCATGAATTTCCTAATTTCAAGTAGCCTTAGAGAAATTCTAAGGCTTCTAGAGGGCCACTTCAGAGCAACTAAGAAGACCCCACAATTACATTTAACTTTGCTTACGGATTTGTTTTTCCCCTA
Organism: Antitrichia curtipendula; assembly: GCA_951230915.1. Lineage (NCBI taxonomy): Eukaryota > Viridiplantae > Streptophyta > Bryopsida > Hypnales > Leucodontaceae > Antitrichia > Antitrichia curtipendula. The sequence goes on from OX579636.1 coordinate 43,021,572, forward strand.
TAATCGCTTGCTTAAAGTCGCAATATCAGATGATTGTCAGTGGTTCAACATAGAAATACAAAAAGTTAAATAATCAAGGTTCAGATATTGTAATGCACCTCAACTTTGATTATTGCATCCGTTGTACAGTTGTATTCTAACCAAGTTATGAAAAAAAAATATTGTGAAAAATAGTCCAATGACATCTACCATCAAGAATCTTTTTATCAACATTGTAATAGACAAAACTCATTGATTGATATAAATCATTGACAATTGGTGAGAATGAAGAGTGAAGAGGTTGCCTTTATGGAGAAACCAATTGTCCCTAGTGAATCCTCAAAGAGTATGAAATATTTAGAAGATCGATCACTCATTATCAAATGCAAGAATTGTGTTCAAAGTCAAATTTAAACCCCATTTAGGGATAGTAGAATGATTTTTTTCAAAAACCTTTGAACTCAATAAAGTTGAAGAATCAATATAATTTTTATATCCAAAAATTTGTCTGAGGTTCAGAGCCCCTATAAAAAGTTATGGACAAAATTCTAAAAGGGGTTGGAAAGAAAATTTTCTTTAACATTTTCAAATTAACTCTCTGAACTTTGTCCATAAATTTTTATTAGAGGCTCTAAACCTCAAATAGATTTTTGTACTAAAAAACTAGATTGATTCTACAATTTTTTTTATTTCAAGATTTTTTGAAAAAAAATCATTATATTATGCCTAAATGAAGTCTGAAATTTGACCATGAACATAATTCCTACTTTTCACTTAACTATGAGCGGCTGTGCGTCTATTAATCCTAATTTACATACCTCACATGGATTGTTTTACTTAATACTATCCCACTTGTATAAATATCTCTCCTTCTCAACTTCAAACGGTCTCAACCAAGTCGCATGTGAAGTTATTACAAAATTATCAGTGTTTCTAATTTTTTTGGTAACTAGCTTCAAAAGCCACTACATTTGGCTTCATTTGTTTCATTTGTCAATTAATCATTGTATAATTGATGCTGGTGATTATTAAACATATCTTTGGTACACCTTGATTTTTAAGTTCAAGCACCTTTTGCAAAATTCACACAAATTCATAATGCACTACGTCTAAATTTGTCAGGTTTAGGTTTTTTATTAATAGATTGGTTTGGTTACTTTTGGGCAACCCTCTTGATGCTTCATTTTCTCTCTAATAGAATTCAAATTTTTCCAAATTTTACAATTCATGGCAATTATCCTACATAAAGGTCAAATTCATTAAAAAATAGATCAAAAATATAATTAAACATGGAATCTAATGAATATTTTAGAAATTATAAGGTGGCATAAGTGAATAGTATAGAAAATATTAATAGAAAAAATATAAATTCAATTACTTAATTTTTAAAAATTTTAAATTTACAAACACCATTTCCAAATACAAATTACAACACTTTCCAACTTTCCATCAAAAAAATCATTGCAAATTACAAAAAGAACAAAATTGTAACCATCTTGTGCTATATCAGTGTCCAAATTTTTAAACAATAAAAAATTCAATAACAAATAAAAAGTAGAGCTTCTGATCAAAAGTCACACTAAAATATTAGAGATCACAAAAAATGAAATTTGAAAGAAATGCAATTTCACATACTAAATATAGATATCCTTAAACTGAATAAATTGTATTGTATAGGGTCTAACAAATCTAACCTTAAAGTACGATAATAGAGCTCATTGAAAATAATGCCTAGTTTGTACAAGAGGTGTTAGAGGAAGGCTTAACCCCTCAACGCCCCTGCCTTGTTGCGTAGTGAAGTTGCTTTTGAGACCTGTCTTCAATCTGACGCGTATAGCTGGTGAACAATGAAGTTTCAAGCTGATTCACCGTTGAAACGGGATGCCCACGATAAGAGGAACCAGAGAATCCATTATTTTTAGAAATCCACCGCATGGATTGAAAACCTATAATATTTGATCTAATGCAAGTACAGTCCCAAAACAGGTCAACTGCATGGACCTCTTCCCTTTGAGGCCACAAATGGTGTAGTTGTAGGGGTCAGGTGTAGCCCAAAATTGGTACTACAGATCAAGATAAAGTTCTAAGTGCGTATACAAAATTTCAGGGTGATTGGACAAAGTACGCAGAAATTAGGGCCCCCCGATTAGAGAACACTCTCCTAAATTGATGGGAGGTAGCCGGTGGAGGACCGTGCCACGTAGTTGTACTGCAGGTCGACTGAACGGCAAAATTCCAGTGACCAACTGCTGTCCTAACCGATTTCTGTAGAAGCGCAGGATCCAAAGTTCCGTGCTCAACCGATAGTCACCGGCTCCACCCGGTCAGTTCTGTGACACCCCGTACCAACTGCCGAGTCCCAGTTTTGGGTTTGCATCCAATTTTGATGACCAAATTCAATTGGCGTGGTACAATCGGCCGCCAAATCCACGATGACAACCCTAAACCCTCATTCTGCTTCCTCCACGATTCACATCGGGAAAGTCGTGAAGATCCAGGAGATGAGGTCGCATTTTCTAATCGGGAGGGGCGCTGTTTGAGCCTCATGGGCGTTGAGGGGTTAACTATGAGTAGTTGACAAAAGTTATACAACATTAAACTCCATCACATCCGAGTTTGGGTGCTTCAAGGAGTTTCATCCTATATTTTTACAAATTCTAGTTCTTAGTACCTTATTAGACACACTTTACAATTAACTCTAATAAGATCTTGAATCTTCTTAAAGAAGAAATTGGGATCAAACTTTACAAATCTAGATGAGATCTAGCCTTAGCCCTTCATGCTAGCTCCATTTTGTTGCTAACTTGCTATATATAAATGAAATATTTTTATAAGCTTTATTCTTATTATGAATAAAATATTTGTATTTGTAAATTTCAAATATGAAATCACATGTCTTCTGTAAGCTATAAAATGACCAACGTCTTTATAAAACCTTAAAATTACCCCCGGAAAGATCACTTATTGTATCTATAACAAATCACATGTGCTCAAGTGATTTTCTGGCCCCTTATCATTTTTTTAATAAACTATAATTTCAACCTATAATTTTGAGCTTTATTTATTAATGGCTATAGGTTTCTATTGCCGAAAATTCCCAACTCACACATTATATGAAATGATTTCTAGAATAGGTTAAAAAAGGAGTTGAAATGGCATGTTTTTCAACTCAAATACTTATAGAGAAGGCATTTAGATGTCCATTTCACTCTGGGAGTTCACTTAGAGTATCCATTAGAAACCACGTGCAAACAGAACTTTGGACCCCCTATATACTTTTTGAATTTTAAATATAAAAATAAATAAAAATATGAATACATTTTCCTACTTTGAAAGTTTATGTATTGAATTATTGATTTTTTTATTTGTTAATAATAATTAGTTATAAAATTTTGAAGTAAAAAGATACACTATAGAACTGAAAAATAACTTTCATACCCCTATATTATATAAAAAAAAATTGTCTAAAAAATGAACAAAAAATTTCTAAAAATAACTCTCTATTGAAAGCTCATTTTGAGTTGAATATTAATTCAATGGTCATCTAAATGTGTTCTCTATAATTATTTGAGTTGAAAAACATGTCATTTTTTAGTTCATTTTCAACCTCTTCTAGAAATCATTTCATATTTTATTTGATTTAGAAATTTTGGCAATAGAAACCTATAGTCATTATTAAACAATGTTCAAAATTTTAGGTTGAAATTATAGTTTATTAGAAACCACTTGTTCGCACGTGGTTTGTTGTAGTAGAACTAAGTGCACTCCCAAAGCCATTTCATCATTATTCAAGAAAAATAGATTTTCAAAAGAGAGTTATTTTTAAACAATTTTTTATTTATTTTTTAGACAATTTTTTCTTATATAATATAAAAAACTATAATCATTAATAAACAAAGTTATTTTTAGCTTTATAGTGTATTTCTTTACTTCAAAAATTTGTAACTAATTAAAACTAACAAATAAAAATATCAATAACTCAAGACATAAACTTTCAAAGTAGAAAAATCGACTTGTATTTTTATTTTTATTTATTTTTAAGTTTTAGGACATAATATAGGGGGTCTAAAATCTGAACACACATAGTTTCTAATGGACACTCTAAATGACCTCCCCAAAAAATTACCTTTCACTAGTGAATAAGGCTTGCCAAGTACTGCATTTAGGTTGCAAAGTCAAAGCACTATTCATTGATCAATTCTACTTGCCTTGACTACACAATTAGAATTGGGCAAGGAGCAAGATTTATGCTCTACTTCAAAGAGATTTTTGCTAATCCTATTAGGCTACCTCCTAGGCCAAGAGATGCACTTTACAGGTCAAAATCCACAAGTACTAAAAATATCCAAAGTTGTGAAAATGTATTATAAAATGAAACTTAATCCTATGAATATTCTATTGATGTTTTTTTTAACAAATTATAAAGTATAAAACTTAGATTTTGGAACATTTTCACATTCACCTATTGTTCAAAGTTTGACTGTATGATCCTAAAAGGGATATTCATAAAATCTAAAATTTATGGAACTTAATTTTTTGAAATATTAAAAATAGAATTTTCTTTTCAAGCTCAATCCAAAACCCTTTGCAATTGCATAACAGTTGTCTTACTACCGTAGTATAATGCAACACTAAAATTCAAAATATTTTTATTTTTAACTCCAATAGAAGCAAGGCCATTTTTTGCCAAAAGTCATTTAAAATTGCCATTTTTAATGCAAGGTGCAAAACTTTAAAAAATAATTCATATCTAATCTTGAGATCTTGCACTAGACAAGTATAAGAATGAGTGAAAGAATTTCATAAACCCTAACCCCATAGATTGCAAGACATCTACGATTAAAGTGAAGAAAATAAGTTTTTGGCACCATCCTTTTATCAGTTTTATGACTAGATTTTTTGACTTTGAATCTTTTCAACTTAAAATTTTGCACTATAGATTCTGAATTAAAATATTTTTGTGTTGAAGATTTGAGTTGAATATAGATATAAAAATTAATTCTTTAATAGTTCTAAAATGGAATTAAAATACACTATTTGCAAGAATGAGATTGTTTTAGCAAAAAAATGAACTATATAGAACCTTTTTTTTTTAAATTGTGAAAACTGAGTTCAAAAATAAATCCCATAAGTTATATTTGAAGAATGTGCTTGGATTGCCCCCAAAACAAGACTCTCCATTACTTTCTCATCACTAGTCCAAATGGAATAAATGAAGTCTTTTCATATAGACAATAGTATTTTTTATGAGAAATAAATTATATATTATACATTTTTTAAATTTTACTGTGTTGCCCAACAAACTACTTTTTGAATATAGAGTGGCACCACTTTTTCTCCCGGTCACCGATTGGAATAAAAATTATATTTTTAGAAAGCTAATGTATTGTTTTTATTTTTTTTTAAATTAAGAAAATCACAATAGTGGAGATGCTTCAATCAATCTTCCTATCTATGAATGTTAAACTAACAACAATATATACAAACTAAAGGCTTTACATGCAAAAATTCCAAGATCATAGCACAAGTAGCTGAATTGATGTAGATTCCATCAAACATTGTTTTCTACTATGCAAAATTTTCAACAAAATGGAATGCCTGCTTAGATGCACAACTAAAAGTTGTTGCAATTTTGAAACACAACATCAATCAAACTCTTTAAGGAATTCCCCCTAGACAAAATTTGATACTTGACAGAGAGACCTCAAAGAAGACACTTGCATTTGAATACACAAAGAAGTATGATTGATAACTTGCATTTAATAAACAACACTTGCACTTTGAAGATGGAAGTGTTGGCTACATGTTATTGTGCTTTGATTGAAGTGGTGTAGTAGGGTGTCTGAAGCAGTGATTGCAGGACTTTGAAGAGTAAATTATAGTCTTTCATTAAATCGTTGTTGTTGTGTTTTTTGTGGAATTGAAATTTTTAATGTAATTTAGAATTTGTTGCAAGAAAAAAGGAATTGAGGAGGAAGGAATAAATTTGGAGATTAAGTGTTCTGATGGCTACATGCTGCGTGTACAAAAATCATTCTCTAATTATCTTACTATTAGGCTTGTACATAGTTTTATGCTATCACCTCAAAAGAGGCAGTAATTGCTTCTACCATATATATACTATTTTTTATGTAAGAAGAAGGAATCACTCTATTTATTACTCCCTCCGTCCCGAAATGATCTTCCTGTTAGACAAAATATCTTGGATTAAGCTCAAAAATAACAATTTATAAATTTCGTTTTGATTTGTAAATAAACTTTGATGCAACCCTATTGTCATCAAAATTTGAGTTTTAAATTAACTTTTCAATGAGAGATACAGAGCTTTGAAAATGAGAATTTTTGGTCATTTTTATAGAGCACCGCTGGCCAATGGTTTGCTCAGTTCCCGCGGTATCTCATTTTGGCTTTTGTGTTCCCGCCCCAGTCACCTGTAGATCCCGCGCTTGCTTCGCCACGTTGGCTCAAAGAAATAACTCACGACATAACTCTTCTCCGATTCTTTAGTAACCCACGAGTATTGACTGCATATTTTTAGGATCAGATTCTATGTGCATTTTGTCCTTTCCAGAAACAGGAGTTTCGCAAACCTTGTGTTGCCCCTCTGTCATTGCCCTCACTGCAAACACTCCCCGTTGCAGACACTCCAAACGAACTTCCGCTCATAAATATTTCCTTATTAACAGGTTTTGGGCCCAACATCCTTGTTGTCATAATAGCCGCAGAGACCAAAACTGTCCATTACAGGGGGATTCGTTTTGCGGGCTATTTGTCCTAGTCATAGTAGGAAATTCATTTTGGGACAAGAAATCAAGGCCAACCAGAAGATCATTTTGGGACGGAAGGAGTAATAAATAGGTAGTCAAAACAAAGGGCCAAAGTTAAAAAACAAGGAAACTAATTATCATCCAATATCCCAAGAAATTGTTTTGTATTAGGATGTTTGCACATTATGGTACACAAACTATTTCATCTCAATGCACCAATGTATACCAGAGTTCAAAACCAAAGTTCAAAACTCTAAAAATTCAACTAGACTTATGGAAATTGAACTTGAATAATTTCATAATTATCACTTTGTAATTCGTAATTCCTTCTTATGGTGTTTAAGAAAAAACATGCTAAGTAATTTTGATATCTTCTTTCACTTGCAAACCAATATGCTTATTCAAACACTTTGAGGTGTATTTTGATTTTCAAGTTTAGACATGTTTATAACACCCATTTACAACTTTGCGAAAGTTCATGGAGTAAAACTACTACTAAAGTAGGCATACCTATCATGGTCCTCTCCCAATTGTATTCATTATCTACATGTGTCTAATAGTTCAATCCACAAATTTTGGACATGATACATTGAATAGATGACTATTGGGCATTTAAAATGAAGTATTAGATTTTAGATTTTATTTCTTCATAATTCTTTTGAGATTAGAGAGACAAAAAAATCTTGCAAGGAATCTAATTTTTTATGAAGATTCAACGGTTTGAAAAAAAAATTGAATTTTTGAATTTTGGATCCCAACTTAGGTAAGGGAAGTGCAACAATTTTTTGATTTGAAAATTTGCGTACTTCCTCCTAACTTGAGGCTCTACACAAACCTAAAGTTCCAACATCTTTTCTGCAAATAAAATTTGAGTTATAAAGCTTGAAAGTTTAAGAAAGTTCCATTCCCAAAAACCCAGGCAATCTTAACCCTTGAACAACAGGCCAAGCCCAAAGGCTTTAGTTTCCAGAAGATCTTCATGAAATTTTTTTCAATATAAATTCAATTATATGCATACTCTTTGTCTTTACAAGATGCATTTATCAATCTAAGTCTTGGGGTTTTGAATCACAATTTGAACTTGTAGTTTATGCATTGAAAAGTTTAATACAAAATTTGAATAGTAGCTTTGAGTTTGCTTGTAGCATTGAGGTTGCCTATAGCTTTGATGAGGGCAGAAGTTCATCATTGATTAGTTGTTTGAACAAGCTACATGTTGCTTCTATAAGAAAGATCCAAAATTCAAGTTTAGACAACCCTCCAAGGACCTCAAATGTCCTTTAATGGTTAATAAAAATATTTTTCTCCACTTTGCAAGTTTTGTTTTTAAACATGTTCTTTACTCATACCTCAAATTTTGTATACTCCCTATGAATTTTCTTATACACGCATTTCCATGTCCCCTAGAAATGACGTAAGAGTATTATCTTTTATATATATATATATATATATATATATATATACACACACACACATCTTATACACGCATAGAGATGCAAGAATTTTCCGTATCTTTTAGAAAGAGATAACCACACCTGACCATTGAGGTCAGCATTCCATAATGTATAATTAACTGAAGTTGGAACAAGTGGTTCGTGATTTCATTATTTTCAAAATTGCAACGCCTTGTATATGGTTGCATTATCCATCTCTCTATACCTTATGTATCTCTCCAAGCCTCTATGTTTCCAACTTGAGGAGACAAGGCAAGTAGTTATAGAAGTGGGGAGGTAGAAAGTACAACAATCCATTTGGGATATGTAAATTAAGACATGGAAACGCTCAACCACTCATAGTCAAGTCAAAATAATGCAATGATTGTTTTCACAAATGAACTTTAGACCTCCATAACTTTTTGTTGGAGACTCTAAAGCACAGACGGATTTTTGGAGATGAAGCTTAACTTAATTTCCTAAATTTTCTGAAAAACTTGATTTACAATATTTAAATGAGGTCTGAAGTTCCAATGTGAACAAAAGTGCTTTGTTTTTTCTTTGAGCTCCTACTTTGTTTCAAATATCCCATAACTTTTGAGGATTGATGAAAAACAATGAACTTCACTATAAGAAAGAATGCTTCACAATCTCTCTTTAACCCTTGAACGTTGACACGAGCGCTAAATGTTCAATGGATGACAAGGAATCTTTTAGTGTAGAACGAAAGTGCAACTATTCATCTTTGGAATTGGGTTTGGAAAGGAAAGATCTCTTACAGTACTTTGACTTCCAATAGGTGCTTTTGCTATTTCTTTGGCCAATGAATCACACGGTAATACAAAAGGATGATTTTCAGCATCACCCCTTCACCAATCAGAAACATAATGGAACAATTGAAACTGCAATAAAATGTAAAACTATTGAATTTGGTGCATTAGTCATCATTTGGCCCATTTTATTATATTTAGGGAGGTCCAACTTTAATTTATTTTGTCCCCCAATTTCCAAAAAAATTAAACTCTTGATTTTCTATTTAATTATGGTAATGCCACCAAGTTCGGTAGCTCATGTGAAGAACTCAATTTTTTTGTTTGCGATATAAATGGATTTACTTTCATGAATCACATTACTTGTGTATTAGTAAATTATTTTTTATAAATGACATTGCATACTAGGTTTTGCAGATTTCTCAAATTTCCTATTAGTGGATGAAAAGCAAGGGTGAATTGCATCATTTCAACAAACACTCACAAGCTATTGCCCTTATCACAAGTGTTTGTTCTACACAATGCAACTCAACCACAATGCTTAAAATGAATAATTTTCTCAATTTGCACAGATTTTTGAAGTCTGTATCATGTTGAATCAACCATGTATTGAAAATAAAGCAAATAGATTTTCCAAAAATCGTCTTTAAAGCACAGACTAAGCTACACACTTTCAATTCATGCCAACTTCAATAAAAGATCATTTAAAAATAAACAAATCCTTAAGAATAAAAATCACTCCATTAATGTCTCCAAAGGAGATGGATTACCCACAAATTTAATCACGAGAACTTCAATTGTTAGAGAAGGGTCTCAAGAAGTATACCAAAGTTCCTTCCCACTATGCCAAATACACCAATATATAATCACATTTTCAACATTAATGCCTGCATTGTTATGAAACATTCATTGTTATATGAAGTCACACAAAAATACTAGTCATTCCGTAGTGTTCTACCCACCAATTAAATTTAGCAATTTTTTCTCACAAACCAAATTTGAACACCAAACTGATTATACTAGGGTAGAAGATAAACATTGATGGATCCTCTACCATCTCAATCAACGACCATACAAATCACAAGCAGAGCTGGTTCCGACATCATCAAGACAAGCTTGGACTCATTGTAACTGCTCATAAAAGAAAACTAGGCGGACAAAAATGCTGTATAGGAACGCAAGGTTCCAGTTTCTCAAGCTAGGACTACAAGCTGTTTCATGTGTGTTAGCAGGTAAAAGCTAAAACATGAAGATCATGATGTTCTGAGAATTTCAGCTGAAGTGATCTGAAGTGAAACCAGAAGACAATACATATAACGGATCAATGTCCAACGAAATTCAAACCTTCACTAGAGCTCGCTGTCTGATTCAAGGTCGTGATCATCAGTAGATGACGAAAACTGATCCCCTGGAACTGCTTCTCTGATATTTTCTTGGCCTTCAGAGCCATCTTTGGCTCGAACTACAGGAACCCCTTCTTCAACCTCACCTGGAGTACTCTTGGTGCTTGTCTCAGGAATTTCATCTTTGGGATTCTCAATCCCACTCTCAGCAGTGTTTACACCCTCTGATGCATCGATTACAGTTTGATTGAGACCATCTGGTTCGCCTGTGAATGCCGAGAGTGCTTTTGGTTTCCAAGTCAGAATATCATCAATGATATTCGACGCCTTCTTTTGATACCTGTCAACAACCGAGGACAGGAACATTAATCCATTGTCAAGCTGAATGTGTCATATAAGAGACAATTCTCCAAAAAACAGAGAAAAAACAAACTTTTGAGGTGAGGAAGACCACTGATGCCTTTGTGAAATTAGGACTGAGATTTGAAGATCATAAAATCAAAGCCCGTCTCCAAGGTAGTCAAAGTTACCTCGCACGAGCTTGCTCGTTTGGACCATGAACGACCACAAACCAGATGATCACACCTGCAACCGCACCAAATGCGATTCTCGTACTCCACTTCGGAGGAGGTTCATCATCTTTAAAGTCGGGCATAAACTGGAAAAGCTCAGAAAGTGTGGCTTCTTCTGCCAAAATATTTGGCAGAAACCACACTCGCTTGCCTAGTGTCAGCCACAGGACCGAAAAAATAACCGCTCGCACTGCACGGACAATTAAGAGTCACCACGTCAGAACAGGTAAAACCCCAACAACATATCGAGACCCTGTGGACGCATTTCCAAAAATTATTTCACAACTAAGCTATATAGGAGTTAACCTAAAAGTCATGAAATGTCACTCTCAACTTGGTCCCTAGTTTTTCTCTTATTCTAGACTGCATTTGAATTCTTATTCAATTTGTTTTCTTGGATTGGCAGCAAGGCATGCAATTTAATCACATTGAGGTTTAGGTACCACCCTTGCAAAAAGAGGGGATCAAAACCAAATTTGTCACAAGTTTGAACCCTGTGACAACCATCACTATAAATAGTCGCCATAGTCGCCATTATAATCTTTACCTTAAAACCCTCCTATGTCAACCAAGGTAGAAGTCATTCTACAAATATGCTGCACCACAATGCGTGTCATAGCCAAACCTACACTACATTGCAAAAATGTACTTTAAATAATGTAGAATTGCTTACATATAAGAACGCCGAATATGAGGGTGAGGAAGGCTAGACAGAAGTAGAGAACACCCAGTTTGCACCAGTGAGGAAACACAGGGAATAGGCAACAGGCAAGCGTCACTACAGGAACCAAAAAAGACAGCACCGTCTGCCATAATGGCCTCCTCCGTTCAAACGTCCAAGCATAGAATGAATCTTTTTCAGAAAACATTTGTTCCTGCATCAAAACACAAAAAACTAAGCCTCCATCAATAGTTCTGTTTTCACCAGGACACTACAAGAATCTGACTTGCTGCGAGCAAAGGGGAGGTACAGTGGAAGAACACTGAGAATGACGATATCACTCTGATGCAGTGAAGCTGAAATAGCAACACTCTAATTCTTTAAACTTTTGATCCCTAGAGGACCAAGTGGCCCTCGTGTCTTTTTTAGCACTTTTGAGAGGCTCATATGGGGACTTCCTTTTCTTTCTATTATTTACTTATTTATTTTTACTTTATCTCATTCATTTTTCAAACAAATGCAATGTTCTTTGCTGACTCAATTTTGGTCCATCAGAATTATTGTTTCTTTACAATATAGTCAATCAAATTGTTCAATTTTAAGCCATGAAATCTATGTCCTTTAGGGGTTGAGAAACCGAAGGGAAAAAAAAGAGAAGTGACGCACTTGGTCGATTTCGATGCGTCCTGGCCACTTAGAGAGTTTCGTCTTGCCTGGCCTCGGCGTCTTTGAGACACGGTCACATCGCACTATCAATTTCCTCTTAATTAGGATGTTACCAATATCCATTTCCACATCTTCAATGGCTGCCTCGATGCCTAGAGGTTTAATAAGCTCCGGATGGGCTCGTAGCAAAGTGATGAAATCCTTCCCCCTAAAATACTCTACTCTGGCTTCTTGCAGAATCGCCCACCGAGTGTCTAGCTCCTTATGATCTCTCACCCTCTCTGCAAATACCCGCACGGAATCCACTTCCTTGCTCTTTTTCTGCTCAGCCACGCACCAGTGTTAAAAAAAAGAGCCGGCCTATGTAATGTCAAAGGCCAACAGATATGCATTGAAGATCTATGCGTACATTTCGTCACTCAAAACCCCTCAAAAGACATAGTTATAAAATGACAAACTTGATTGCTCATATTGCAAACCTATAGCTCAGATGGGGTCAAGTATTATTGATGACCAGAATCAGTGAAGGACATTGCATGTGTTGGTCGAAAGATAATTAAAATTAAACAAAGAAAGTCACCATATGACCCGCTCAAAAGTGCTTGAAAAACATGAGGCTCAAGTGGACTTCTTGGTCCTGTAGGGGTTAACAAAAATTTGCTTGCGAATACAGTGCAGGAACTATAATGCATGGTTCAAATTACCTCAAGCATAAGCTTCAAATAATCTGACCGTAATTCTATTCGGTCATCTTGAACGTCTTTTCGTCTTACTATGAATCCAGCGAGCTCTACTTCATAAGAACAATGGAAATTCCCTCCTCTTCCAAAGCACGAGGTAAACACATTATACAAGAATGCAGGAGACACCCTAATCAGCACCAACCACGACTGCAAATTCCCAGCAGCCAGTTCAAAAGTAAATAGAGACATATCCTATTCTTCGCAATGGTAACGAGGGCTCGGTAGTATCCTCCCATCAAATTGCTCATGCCGAACCGAAAAGCTTGGACATTGAGGTATACCACTGTAGCGAGGTCCATGAAACCCTAAAATTTGCTCCTCCCAAAACTCTTCTCAATCCCAGAACCTAAGCGGGACTGCAATTTGGAAACTACAAGTCGAAGCAAAAGAGAACCATCTCTGGAACGTCCTCCATTCTCCGATTGTGGCAGTTCAGAACTAAGAAAGAATCTTCTACACACAAGAGCCTTATCAAGGTTCACCCAAAAAACTCGAAGAAACAGACAGAAAAGCACCAAAGATACAGCACCCGCGCATTTTTGACAACAGAACTCACCTTTGAGGCCTGACTGGCCCCATCGCCCGCCTTCTCCACCTTCTTCTTCGCCATCTTTCTCTTGAAGCGAAGCCTTTGATTTGTAGCTCCGGATCCAAATCAAGCTCACAGCTAACAATGAGAACTGAAGAAGAAGATCTCTGATATCCCCCAAAAGCACTCACTCGGGGAATTGGACTGACGGAGTGTGAGCTGCACGATCGGTGCAATTCCGAGGGTTTGCTTGCACGCAGAAGTCCAGCAGCGGGGAAGAAGGCCAACAAACAAGTCAAGTACTACTGGATGGATGATTATTTTTCGATGAATGTTCCGCACGATAGAAGTCCACTCAGTTTAATAAAATAAAAGCAACAAATGAATCAAAAGTTCAGTTCCAATCATCTTTTAAAACCGTTTATTTAAGGGCCCCGTTTAAGAAAGGTGACGCTCTCAATGTTGGGAACTCCGTAGGGAACGTTGTGAGGTATTTTCAAACATCCTCTCTGAATTTTGTCTATAATTTTTTACTAGAGACTTTAAATCGCAAAAGGATTTTTGGAGATGAAAGTTAGCTTCATTTGACAACTTTTCTTAGTTCAAAGTTTTTTGAAAAAAGTTATTCTACTATGCCAAAACAAACTCTAAAGTTTGCTGACTTAACAAACCAAATGGAAAAAATTAATAAAAACCAAATAAATAAAAACTATAACCACATGTACATGTAAGTCATTGCATGGTGCAATGGGCAAGCGCCTTCCCCCACCAAGCAAAGGGCGCAAGGTTTGAATCCCTTTGGTATCCCTTAGCTTGGGGGTGGTCTAGGTGGCATGTCCATGTGGCGGCTGCCTAGGTGGCTTGTCAGTATAGCACTTTTTACCCTAAGTTTTGATGTGGTACTTGCCACGTGGCAAGTGCCAATTGGCCGGTGTTGTAAATTTATTTTAAAAATCCTTTTTGTACTTGTCCAAATTAACAACCAAATCAACACTTTTTTATTTCGTAGTATCTAAGTCAACACGTCTAAGTCAACACGTCCAAATCAACAGAAAATACACAAATAAAATCAACACTTTCATGTCCATTTTCTGTTAATTTGAACACAAATTTTCTACTAGTGTATCATTTCCATTTGTATTGGCGGTTAGGTGTAGCAGTTGAGATACTTCGGTTTGAAAATTATCTTATATGATTCCTCAACCAACCCCAATCCTTGAATTAATTAAAAGTCTCTCCCATACATTTAGAGAGATAATTTCTTCCTAGTACATGGAAGACCATTGCCTAGTTATACAATTACATAGTTACATAGATACCCTATAGTTTGTGATGGATGCTAAACTTGTTGGACGAAGTAAGCCATGGAAGGTGAATTTTGTGTTTAGCATAGTAATTATTAAAAAAACGCCTCATATTTTGTGTTGTGCTAAATGTATGTTCTTCACCTATCCTAGCTAATTTGGAGCCTTTGATTGCACATATGTATTCAAAATTTCCGAATTTTTTTCATGTGTAGCAAATAAAAGGTTCTTGTATTTTTTCCCAAGGGTAAATTCACCATGCATGGCCTACTACATGGAACGGGTTTAGTATCCTAAAGTCACTATGGCTTGTTGCTCCGTGACACCATGATATGCATTTAATACTAGGCAACTTATGTAACTTATCGCATGCAATCCAAACTTGCCAATGTTGCGAGAGCACTTTGTTGGGCTTCTATTGCTCGCTCATGCAAACTACATGCTTTGATGCTAATTCAATACTGTGAATCACTGCAAATTTTTTTTAAGTCTTCAAGTGTGGGTGAGGCTTTTGAGTGAAACATCACATGCATACTCTTAGTTGGGATTGTCGTAAAATCTTAAAACTTGGGAGGTATAGACTTACAATAGTCAAATATGTTCCCATGGTCTAGAGATAATCAATTGAATCAAGTTTTGCTCCCAAAATAGCCCAAAATACAATACAATATATAAAGTAATGCTCACCAGTCATCACAACAATCTTAATGATTTACATATGAGCCTCAAATATACTAGATCTTGGAGAAAAAATCACACTAGAAATTCATTTAAAAAAATCGTAGAATAGATTTTGAAAAGAGATAAATTGATTGGGGTTATGCATGTTAAGCCATTTCAACCTCATATTTTTTTGGTGACCAATTTTTAATATTTGACATGCAAAAAGAGAATTGAAAGATTCTCATAGTTTTAACTCCCTCATGAAATCATGATCAAACATTACAATCTTTCAATCCTTAAATGATATTGTTATATTTTCTTTTGCTATGTGATTTTTAACATATCTAGTTTTGATTCAGTTGTTTGTTGTGTTTGCTGCTTTTTTAATAGTGAAGATTAATTCACTTGATTTCCAATGAACCAAAGATCTCTAAATTTTTGATGATGATTCTATACGTCTTTATGATGTAGCTACAACCTCGTAAGTTCTCTCTTTTTCATCCATTGGAAGAAGCTCTCATGTTATTCTCATGTTATTTTCCTATCTTCTTTTTCTTCATATACTTATATCACTTGCAGTTGTGCATTCTAGTCTTTTGTTGATCTCTAGATGAGATTGTAGTAGAATTTAGAAATTGCGTCTGCTTATGTCTATTGCCCAAGTAGGTCGCTGAAAACAATTCATAGTAAAAAGTATGGAGTAGACAAAATTTGTTTCACACATCACATTAGTTTGATCATTTATTCCTCACAAAAGTAAGGGGATGGTAAGGTCACCGTTATCCATCTTAGTATTGTTAGAGGATGGCAATTTTGTGACGGCAATTGTTTGTAAAGAAAAATGTCTATTGAGCTGACATTGTCAGTTGGGGATTTTGTAAAGTTTAACCCCTAACTGCCTGGGCGACCATATATGGTCGACCTGAAATTTCAGGCTCATTTTGCAGTGGGCAGTTAAAAACGTTTGACCGTTTTAAAAAATTTTACGGGCAGTTTTGGGGGTTAACTATTGAAAACTTTCATTTTTCACTGAAAAAGGTTAATATTTGATTTTCTAGAGGTCCTCAATTACATATATGTACCATTAGTGAAGAGTAAAGCTTGCCAATTTTACTTCATTTATTGGTTTTGAACAAAGCTCATCAATTTCACTTGATTTGAGATCTAAAAAATTGTATATATTCATTTGCTTTGAAAATGGTCCCAATGAAAAGAGTAAAGTGTTTTCGTGATTTTTACCGTTTGAAAATTTAAACATGCAAGTGTTGATTTAGAGTTTTTTGCAATTTCCACTTATCAAACAAAATTGCATTCCAACAATTACAAGAACGACCGTATAATGAGTTTGATAGCTTTTCATGTGAAATTAAGTTTTTTGAAAGTGCATTTTAGTGTACTAACACTATTTGTAGTTGTTCATGTCACCTCCCATCCCAAAAAACTTTTATATGCAAATTTCAGCAACATAGTGGGGAGGGACAGCACACTAAAAATAGAATGCATACTTTTCTTTTGTTATAATCTCACAACTCCTATTGAATTTTATACTCAAAATTGGTATACATACTAACAAGCAAGCTCTAGAAACATCTATGCGGTCAGATTTCGAAAAAAATAAATTTTGCTTCATGGGGGATAACTACTCTCCTATGCTCTTTTTTCATAGGAAAAACACCCTTGGAAAGGCTTAGGCACTTAGGGGTTAATTGATGATTGTCTAAATGGGGGAATGGCAAAGAATTAATCTTGGCAAGTATCACACAACTCTCCTGTTAAAATTACTTTTTGTTGTCAAAGAGGCTTGCACTAGATGTGGATGTAAGAGGGATTCGTCAAATGTACGTACTAAATAAGTAACCAGATAGTTCAAGTTATGCAATTATACACCTTTTCTATTCTATAGGGTTCAATGATTTTTTCTACGAGTGCAACACATTTGCAACTTGCTTCAATATATGATTTTGTAGGTGATTCTCTGGGACCTATACATCTTTTTTTTTTTCTTAAACACATGGACAATTTCCATTGATAGAGGAAACAACACAAGGAACCAAGGGAACTAGTCCCTGGTGGAATTTTTTTGAAATTCAAACAACGAAACCAATGACCAAGTAAGACACGAAACCAATGACCAAGTAAAACACAAAACCTGCCAACAGGGGAGGTCAGAACCAAGTAGGTAGAGAATAGAGGACCAATGATCTTCAGTTTCATTTTAACCCCTATGCTAGAAGTACCTATTCTGGATAGCCTCCTATGATTTATAGTGTGACCTATTGTGGACAATAGTTGAATGCGCTATTCATTGAAAAAGATTCTTTGTTTGTACCTTCTTATCCACTTTTCTTTCTTCCCTTCTTATTTAGTGAAGAGTGTCAAAGCTAACCACAAGAGGTGATATGTGAGACCATAATGGACTCAAATGAAAAATTTATATTTATATTGAATAAAATATTCATTCTTGGGAAAAAAATTGTTTTTTTTGCTTTTGTTTTTCGTTCTTCCTCATCTTTATGTTTGCACACATTGAGTTCAATTTCTCAATGAATTTCCCATATCCTACATGCTAAAATGCTTAAGTTATCACAAATAGGTACTTCTACCTTAAATGCCCAAGGTCATTTTTGAGCTTTTTGCAATTTGCTCTAGAAAGTTATCAACTCTAACCATGTTTTATGATTGGCATATGTCTAGGTTTTGTTCATGTAAGGTCCTACAAGAGACTCCAAGAAGACATTACAAGTAAGATTTAAATTACATACCTTTATTAGAAAGAAAGCTCTATTTTATCTAAGTTAATTTACCTAAGTTTTATCTAATTTTTTTCTAAGATTAATCTAAGTTAGAAGTGATTTGCTTAGAAACTTGGAGAATTTAGGAAGAGATTAATTGTGGAGTAGGGTGTCTTTTGAGCAAATTATGTGTGATGGATTTACAAAGGCTATTTTTGTTGGAGATCCATTAGATTGAGTAAGGTTTGATTGTTTTCAAGTTTATTCTTGAATAGTAAAATTTAATTTTGCTTAGTGTGGAGGTAATGGCGGATTTGGAGACTATTAATTGTTGATGAAGGGTAATGAAAAAAGACGTGTAAGTTGTTCCTTATAGTTTAGTCATGAAGACTATTAGGGTTTGAATTTGCTCTAAACTAAACAAACAATCAAATCCTTGATAATTACTATCATATTTTATTTAGAATTGTAACCATATAATCTTAAATTGAACTTGTTTTAGATCTCTTAGTAAGAAAAAACACACCAATATTGCATATGGATTGGTAGGTTATTTTGATTGATCATAAAGAAGTTAGAAATGTGAAAGTAGATTGAAATCATTTAATTCCCTATCTTATATGTCAAATTTAAAATTATAAACATGAAAACAAATATTAGGTTAAAGGACATAACTTGAGTATAACTATAGTAAACAAATGGCATTGTCAAAATCATTGGTTAATGGACAAAAAAACAAATGGCTTGTCAATATCCTTTGACAATTATGGGGTGAAGTCCAAAAACCATCATTTTAAGCCTATCTATCTAATCAATGGTAGTCATAGATAATTCAAGGAATATATCATTCTTTCCTAGATAGGAGGCACATTTAGAGCCCTCATGGTTTATAGACCTCCTACCTCATAGAATTCCATCACCCAAGGGAGTGAATAGGAAGATGGCTTCTAATTCGTAGGATGTCAGTGGTTCATTATCCCCTTTATAGCGCTTCTTTTCTACCTCTCTAGGATTCAGTGACTCTACATTCATTAGATCGTCTTCCCATTCTCACACCTATTATTGATAGGACATTTATATTTACTCACAAGTGAAAGAACCAAAACTAGGATCACCATGTTTTAGCCAATATGTAAGGAAGTCACTTTTTACAAAGAATTTTGAAATCAATTAACAAGCAAAGCTACCTCCATAAACCTAATAAAGTACATTTAGGAATTTAGTAAAATGACTATAGGAGAATACTCTATTGTATTGGAGATTTTCACTCTGCATGGCCATGCCACAATGCAAATTAGATTCTAAAAATTATTCTATAGAATAGCTTGACTCATGAATATGTGTCAATAGAAAATATTTGTAATATTTGCTAGTCAAGTGGCTTTATTCACTTGTGGGTAAGGTAGAATAGCCCATTATGGACAAAAGACCCATTATAGACACCTAGAAAATGACCCTGCATTATAGTGTTTTTTTATTAAATGAGATTTGGACCACAATCAATGTCCCCGTCAATGTCTTAGGAGATGGTAATGAAGTGATTCTTGATACAATAAGAACTTCCACCTTTTTAATATGAATTCATCTGAAGAATTGAATTTTTAGGCCTTTATCTTGTGACCATGCTAAGGTAGGAGGTCCATAAAGTACCCATCTAAGACTTGAAACCTGAATTTGGAGAGGTGAAGCTTCTCAAGATATTTTAAGTATATTTTCCTTGAAAGACAAATGGAATTGGCATCTAACCCCAAATCATTTCATATTTTTTAGAGCTTTGTGGAAATCGTTTTGAACTTTTGAAGTTGAAATGGCATGTAGCTCTAAAATTGCCCACCTCCTCAAATGTACACAATTTGTACATTGTTGGTACAATAAAAAAGCTACATGTACAAATAGTGCACATTTGAGGAGGTGGGTAATTTTAAAGCTTGAGCACACTTCAAAAATTCATAACAAATTCATACTTTGTCGAAAAAATATAATTTCAATTGCTCTCGCCATTTCTCACACTTGTCTTTATGTGGGTCTTAAAAAAAAATTCAAAAATGGCATGAGGGCAACTAGCAAACCCAAATTCTATCTATGATGGTTTGTTCTACCTTACTGTATCATGGCCAATTTATACTTGGGGCCGGATTAAAGGCTGGCCATAACTCTCCAAGTTTGAACCAATAGGATAGCTCAATTTCTCCAAATCCGGCCCAAAGGCTTTATACCAGGGATGGATTGAAACCACTACTTATCCTACGTGTTGCCTTAGGTGATTTTGGCGCCAAACCTTCTAACCCTAGGAAGCAATTGGGACGAGGTTTTGGATGGCTTGATTTCCCATGTAGGGTCGGATTGCGCTCCTCCGTTGGATAGTACAAATCTCCACCGTCGATGAAAAGAATTTTATTTTTATTTTGTCTACAAAACTCTCTAGTTTTACAAACAAACCAGGGAAGAAGTGAAACAAGTGAGAATTTTTGTGGAACAAGCATCTCCAGGGTCTCTATTTTTTGGCCTGGAGATAGCCTGGAGGTCTCTAGAATAATTTTACTTTTGTTTCCCATTTGGCATTGCTACTAATCAGTTATTTATTTTATTTTTTTGCAAAAGCTAGTGATTAGCCATATGTAAATAGAGACCCTGGAGATAATTATGAAATTTAAAATTAAAAAAAAAAGGAATTTCAACTTTCAAAAAAAACTTCGAAAAAAAACCCTAGAGAAAAATAAATTTATTTTTTCTACTAATAAAATGTTCTGCAGTTAAAATCCACATGCTTGACACCTTGAGTGACAAATCAATGTCTAGAGTCTGGACCCATTTCTTTCTCCAAATAATAATTAACAAATAATGAGGGCTACTTGCGTAAGTGTGAACATAGAATTAAAAACAAACTTGAAAGCAAGGAATAATACTAGTGATACTAAGGTAAACTTGCCTATGATAGGCAAACCACCTTGGAAATGATCCATTAAATCAAACCATGACAAACTTTTTCTAAGAGATGAAATTAGGACTTCATTAGGTTGGTTAGTGGCCAAAATCAATGCATTGGATGATGGTGATGGAGTTATTAGTGACTGCTTTAGAACTTCTATCTTTTCAGTGTAAATTAATCAAAGCAAATGATTTTTTTATTCCTTCATGTTATAGCCATGTCAAGAAATGTTTTAGCCTTGTTAGAAAATATTGTGACTGCTTTAGATGGTAGGATGGCCATCATGCATACACTTTTTGTTGATTTGGGGTAGTCTCTTTTAAGTCAATCAGATCGTACACTTCAAAAATTAGTAAGAAATTCATGCTTTGTCAAAAAAGAAATTCAAATCTCTCTTCATTTCTCACAGTTATGTTTGTATGGAAAAAAGTCAAAATTATTTGCCAATTGTAACAAGGCAAAACACTCATTCTGCCAAGCTTAGATAGGTTTACCTTCAAATATTATACATTTGAGTAGTCACCATGTTGTAAAAGTAGGAGAACATCGAATAAGACTCAATGTATATATACAAGGGTATAAATAACTTGTCTACAATGACAACAAGTACAACATGACTACAAAATGATTGTGTTGCAATCATTGTGGACAAGAAATGACTATTACAGTCATTGTAGACAAGTCATTTATACCCTTGCGGGGTTTTTTGTAGTGATATTGGCTAAAAAAATAACCAAAAAATATATTATAATAAATGAAGTCTACTTTCATTTAAATATAATTTTGAATTTTTTTACTAAAAGAATACAAAAATAAGAATAGTAAGAAAAAATTTCAATTTTTTTACAAAAAATTCTCTTTTAGAATACAAAAAATAAGAAGAGAGAGGAAAAGGTTCAAATAAAATAAAACAAACTTTTTTTTTTCCAATAGTTAAATAGGAAGGGAAATTAAAAGATTTTTAAAATATTAAAAAATCTCTCTTCCATTTTTGAAATTGGTATAGTAGGAATAAAAGGAAAAGGTTAAAAAAAAGCCTAAAAGCAATCTCTTCTATATTTGAAATAGAATAAATAGAAAGAAAAACTTAAAAACTTAAAAAAATCTATTGTATTTTTTTTTTTGAAATAGAAAAAATAGGAAGAGAAAGGAAAAGATGCGTGTTTAAAATTGGGCCTCAATACATTACATTAACCCCTAAAGGACCAAACACCGTTTTTTGACAACATAGCGATTTTGGGCAGCTCACTATGACCGGAATTTTTCTTTTTTTTCTTTGAAATTTTCACATAAGATGTGCCCGAGGAGTAGCTTTAAGGTCCAACAATTTTCGTAACTTTTGACTACATGGTTAAAAAGTTATTGCATGATATGTCATTTTCATTGTTCGGCGGGCAGCCGGGGCAGCAAAAAAAACTTCTTTAAAAATCACTTTTACAAAAAACTAAAATTTGAAATTGGTTCTTTAGATTTATATGTATGTGGGAGGCTTTGAATTATTCCATTCCGATCAATGAGTCAAAAGTTATGAGGATTCTTAGTTTGAGGGTAGTTATGAAATCTCTACTCTAAAATAAACTTTGAAGTCCTTTATTTAACTCGATTTTCAATATTTTTGAAAAAAAATAAAAACATTGGGTGTAGATTGTTTATTACAACATTACAATCGTTGGGATTGGCATTTTTCAATTTCATAAATAAATTCTTGACAATTTAGTGCTTTGAATCATTCTCTACCTCTTCCTACTTACTATTTTTTCCCTATATGTTGTACAATTCCAAATGATCTGAAATTTTTCAAGCATGTAGCCAACTTGCCTTGAAGAATAAATCCAAAGAGTAACCATCATTTTGAACATTTTTTCATACAAATGTGACCTTGTGGAGGGCAGCTGCCCGTTTTTTCGCAGGGACAAAAAAAGGATTTTTGTCAATTCAAACGCTATTATCTTGCAATCCACTTGGTGGAAAATTCTGAAATTTTTTCCACATCTTCTTAAACAAGTTCACTACAAGATCCTACGGTTACAAGTGTCCAAAAATGTTTTTTTTCTACAATTTGGCACTAGTATTAGAAATGGCAGTTCTGGAGCGGTTTTGGTGAAAACATAGTCAAAAACCTTTAGGGGTTAACTACGGTTGGACTGATGGATTGAAAATTTGGACCTAAAATCAAGTCTCAACACTTTACATTATCTAAAACTAGAGTGGTGAATTGGAGGCAAATCGGACAAGCTGGCCTTCCATCCAGCCCCAGAGCTACTATAAACCGGCCAGGGTGGATTGACCCGTCGCTCAACCCTGCGGGCAAACCCTGTTTTTTGCACATGTTTTTTTTTGCAAATTTTGAATTCATATTTGCAATAAGAAACCCCAAATTTGAAAAATGAAGTCAAAAATATACCCTGGAACGGCCCAAAATAGGGGGCTTTTTTTTTACATGCACTCCTGGTACAGTAAGGCCGAGCGAGGGGGTCAATCCACCCCGATCTATAAACCGGCCCTCAGTGCAAACGTGCTACGAGTGTATCCCCGGGATGACTTGCTCCGTCGAGGCGTCGACCCTTTGGTCCCGTGAACTGTCGACACGGTTGGAATGGAGGATCCGGCCTTCTCGTACGCCATGGCAGGCCCCGTCCGCACCAACAATTGTGCGTTGACTTGACAACCCCAACTCGCACGAGCTCCAGTTAACTTCCTATACACTACACTGCTGCGCAATCTCAGCAACCCCTCATCCTCCTGGTATCGATCAAAACTTCTTTCCTTTCTTCGGCTACATGATAACTTATTGTTTACCGATGAGGCGGGGTCCGTGCAGTGAACAAAATGATCTTATCATATGTCTCCTCAGTCAACCCCAATCTTTGAAAGCATAGTGGGGAGGACCACTGCCTGATTATACAATGCTATGTACTTCTGATCCTGGGTGCCACTGGGTGGGATGGGATGGGATGGGATGGGATGGGAGAATCCATTCTGCTTCGGACGGAGGACCGGCTAACTCCGTCAAGCAAGTGCGTGATTGATTGATTGATTGATTGATTGAGTGAGTGAGTATGCCTTTGCAGATCTCTCGTCTTGTGTCTCGATGGCCATGGCGATGGCGAAGAAAGCTCACATCAACGTTCCTGCAGTCGCCCCTGCCCTGGAGATGGTCACATTCTCCGCTATCATGGACGACATTATCTTCTCCGATGGCCGCGCTTCCAGGGTCTGCCTCGGGGGAGGAGGTGACGACCCCTACCCTCGGATAGAGAGCTCCAGAACTCTAGTCTTTCATTTAATTTTGGAGTGTTGAATCCCCTCGTGGGGTCCTGTGTGTTTGCGAGTGAGATTTGAATGAATCTGTGGGGGAAGAATGATCAATCAAACTTCAAGGCTTCCAGGAGCAGTATAGGGTTGGTTGTCTAGTGTTGGATCTGTGTTTAATTGTATGTGCGTGCACGTGTTGGTCGTTTTTGGAGCGATTGGAGTGGTCTGTGGTGGATTACAGTTTCAACGAGCAAGGTGTATAATCGAT
Organism: Antitrichia curtipendula; assembly: GCA_951230915.1. Classification (NCBI taxonomy): domain Eukaryota; kingdom Viridiplantae; phylum Streptophyta; class Bryopsida; order Hypnales; family Leucodontaceae; genus Antitrichia; species Antitrichia curtipendula. The sequence goes on from OX579636.1 coordinate 43,046,186, forward strand.
GGATGGATGAATGGATTGCAGGACCTCAAACTGCTTTTGGAGCTCTTCTTTGGTGCTGGAATGGCGAGAGGTCAGTCCTTTCAGATTCGACATTTGTCAGATTTACTGAGCGACTTGGAAGTGGGAGATTTTGTGAAGTTTGTGATTCTTCTGTGCAGAGTGGGGCTAGCCAGTGGTGTCGGTACAGACTTCCCAGATTTGTGGAAAAAGTGGCTGGAAAATGTGGGAGTTGACATCGGCGGCCTTGTGCTATGGGCATGTCCGACTCCGAGAGTGTGGCACTTGAGGTGCTTTAAATGATCCCCCTTTTTGTTTGTTTGTTTGTTTGTTTGTTTTCCTCAACAAGTTTGATCTGTTTGTAGTTGAGGTATGTACACTTAAAAGATGGGCCACGAGATTGCACATATAAACACACCACAGGATGAATAATCTATGAATTTCATTTGAGATACCTTGCTTTCAATGGAAGTTTCCTTGGGTAATATGTATGCTCCTCTATATGCTTAGCAAAATGCAAATGAACCTTTGCAGTGAACCGTTGGATGGATCTATTCCGACTTTGGAGGACGATCACATACAAGCAGAGGTATAGTGTGCATGACAGAGACCTTAGCGCAAATTGAGATTTGGGGTCAATTTAGTCACTTTTTTTTATGCAAATTCTTTTCACTTGAGCGGCGGTCTTGCAAGGTCTCTTTGATCAGCGGTCTTTTATCTTAAAGAGATGATATTTATCTGCTTCATGTGGCAGATCCAAAGACTGTCTGGGGATGATTCACCGTGGGAAATGCTGCTGCCTGAGCTGAATGTGCTCCCTCCGCTCTACCAGTAAATTAACACCCTTTCAATCACTTGAAACACCTGAAAGTAGTCCCTTACATGTAGACCTTGACTCTAATCGAATAGGGTGCTTTTTTTTTCGTATCCCTGTGTTTCTGAAATTAGTATCGTCTCTTTGAATTATACTCTGTCGTGATGACCTATCCAATCCCAATCCCTGGAGGTCAATTGGCTAGAAAACCTTGCAGCTTTACAATGGAAAGGGTTTAACATGGCTAGATTTTATAAATCACCTTTGGTTGTTTTTGCTCCTAGTGAGCCTAACTGGATAGTTTGTTCCTCTTCTGTCTGTCGTGAAATCTAGGAAGGCAAAGACGTATCATGCTGCAGTGCCTTCCAGTGGGCTTGCCATTGACTTTCTTCGGACTCTGCGGTCCGGTGCAGCAATTCTGAGCGTTGAAGTCTTCGATCTTGCTGAAGATGTGGTTCCACATTCTGAACTTCAGTATGCAATCCTCGACCCATCATCAGCTTATTTTCAATAGAAGTATAGATTCCCGACAAATGTCACCTCTATCTTGTGCTTTTCCAAGGCTCCCATTTGTCAGAGTGTCAAATTATGTCATCAGAAGAAAACCCACCCCAGGCTAGACGGTTTCTAGGTAACCTAGCTGCATTATGGTTGACAGGGTTTGCGTTAGAAACTGTCTTAAATTGAATTGCAATTGATAGGGTTTAGCATGGCTAGGTTTTTCTAAACAATCTCTTGCGGATTTATTGGTTTAGGGCTACAGACATCTACATGTTTTACAGACATGTACAGAGATATTGATTGCAGAATAACTCACTGATTCGTAAATTTGGGTAGCTTACCTTGGTCTTTCCTTGGTCTTTCCTGGAGCGATTTGCCAAGAGTCTGCTAAACCCTAGGGTTATCGCTAGACTCTGCACAGGAGCTGTCAACTGCAATGAAAAGAGATGTTGAGTAGGAGAAGCACATTCTAAAGTAACATGCTTTTGCCACAGGGCCTTGGTTTCCGTGGGTCACATTTTCTCTCCTAACGAGAGAGAGGCTGTCTCTCTGGTTGGAGCTGGGACACCTCTGGAGCTGATCGAGCGGCTATCAAAACTGGGTGCTGAGGTGCACTTCTATGCAATTACTTCGGCTCTCAATCAATCACGTGTATGGATTTCTTAAGTTGGAGAATGAGCTTCGTAGACGATGTCTGAGGTTTCAGGGTTTAGCGAGTGTACAGTACAATCCAGTTTCATTAGTCCGGTTCTGTAGTTTACTTCTTCTGGACATTTAGTCCGGCCAGGCTTCCCACAATTCAGTCTATCAATTGATTGATTGCATACACTTGAGCATACCCTATTGAAGAGGACCTTTGAGTCAGCCCATAATTAATACTTTTGCAGATTGTTGTGTTACGACGGGGACATCTGGGCAGTATTGTGCACCGGTAAGAGCATGCATGCATGTGCTACTAGTTTGGAAACAAATCAATCAACACATTGTTTGTTAGTCCTCCTCCTCCTCCTCTCTCTTTCTCTTAATATCTGATGACGTGAATTGGTCTCTTTGGTTATCTGAGAAATGAACTGTAGTTCAGCCTAGCGCCAATGTTTGCCCTGAATTAGCGAGTTGCTGAGATTGGTGGGTGGTGTCAGATCGGATACTAAAGAGACGTGGGATGTTCCGGCATTTCATACCTTATTCTCCGACACGAGGGAAGAGAATGGCGACATGCACATGACCCAATTGGAAAAGGCCAGTCTGGAAGGAATGGATGTGAAGGCCATTGTCGATCCTACGGGATGTGGCAACTCCTTCTGCGGAGGCTTTCTGGTCGGATGGTACAAGACCCGCAACTTGGTAACCGCAGGTCTATGGGGAAGTGTTTCCGCCAGCTTCAGTAAGCCGTTCTAACTTTCATCTACTTAGACTCTCCATGTGCCACTCGTGCAAACCCCTGTTGAAACAGCATGTTGAGATGAAAGGAACAGCATCTAAAAATAGAGAGTTTGCCTCATTAAACTGGAGTTTTGTTTTAGTAATAGTATTATAAATTGTTTTAAGAACTACCAATTTCATTATAGAAAGAATCCTCGTTATGATTCACTTGATCACTCTACTGATACGAAAGACCTACGCATGAAAACCATGGGGAAACATAGCTTCCCTTCCACTTTTTTGAAACAATGCAGAACCTTAAATGAAAACTGAAAATCATGTTGCTAGTGAACCCTCTGTTGAAAGAGCTCTTAAAATCACAAAATTGGGACATTGTTTCAACAGTTCGTCTAGAATTGTTGTCAAGTGTATCGTTGGTGTCAAGTGTCCGTTTTTAACCTTCTTCAAAGATACTCAAGAATCGAGTTCTTTGTTGAAGGAGGCGGGTCTATGTGTCGAAATCTGAGCTCCTGAACCTGATTGCAGTGTTGGAGTACGAAGGCCTCCCTCCCGCTTTGGTTTCTCAATGGAGGACTGTAGCCCAACGACGTCTTGGTCTTCTGCAGCCACATGTGAAACGAATTTCTTTTCATTAGGACCATCTCTTGAGCAGTTGGCCTTGTTACCAGGGCTTTTCTTTTTAGCTTTCTAGTGCTAGATTGCACATGAAAAAAAATAATTTGACTAAAAAATGTCAACAAACCATGAAGTTTTTCGCTAAAAAACTTCAAAGTAAAAAAAAAATCTTGGATGAAATCACTAGATTGTGGATGAAAACAAAATTATAGAGTATGGACGTATGATTTGTGCTAATGTGATAGTTTCTATCCAATATGTGGATGAATCTTGAAATTTGGAGCATCACTATAACATTTTATATCGTCACTTTGGCACTTCATAAAAATTGAAAAAATAAAAAGTATAGTTTATTACTAGATTGGTCAATTGTTGTATGTTACTTTTGTTGACAAATGGAATACTGGGATTCTTCTTATTCAAAGAATGCATTATTTGAATATTGTATGTTGTTTATGAGGATTTGTTTTTTTTATTTGAAGATCATCTCAAAACTAACATTCGGATAGATATTTAGGCAGTGAGGTAGATCCTCTTTGTAATTTGTCCCTATTATCTAACATTGTAGGGCATAGCATTATTAAGCAAGCCAAAAGGTTTTATTAGGAAAAGGCTAGGGGTAGAGTATTTTGAAATTGTTGCTAGACTTTTAATTTTGACTCCTAAGTCCTAAAGTCCTTTGTCTATTTAAGGCCAAGAACTATTTCAAATTACTTTATTAGTTTGTCCTAAAATAATACTAAATTCTTTTATCCTTATTGCTTGTTTGATGCTACAATTAACTTGTTGAAGTAGATATTAATAAGAATGTATTGAATTACTAATAACTCCCAATAGTGACTAAAAACATCAATCCCAATGGTGAAAATGTTGTAGTAGGCAATCTAAACCCACCATTTTTGTTTTCTTAAGAATGTTCAAGATTATATCAACCATCGATTTTTGAATGTCAAAGCTTCTTACTCGCAACATTATTATTGGTGATGGTTTGTCTCTCTTCAAAATTGAGCCCAAATAACCAACCACCTTAAACACCATATTCATTAAAATGAGAGTTTTGATATGAATTGATATAAAACTTTTCAAATTTAGGTCAATATTGAAAGGTTTAGGGTCAATTTAACTCGAATCGAGTTAAATTGACAGAAAACCTTTCAATATTAGGTCAAATCTAAAAGCTTTCTATTAATTTAACTTGAGTTGAATTGACAAAAAACCTTTCAATATTAGGTCAAATCTGAAAGGTTTTCTATTAATTTAACTCGAGTTGAATTGACAGAAAACCTTTCAATATTAGGTCAAATCTGAAAGGTTTTCTATTAATTTAACTCGAGTTGAATTGACAGAAAATCTTTCAATATTAGGTCAAACCTGAAAGGTTTTCTATTAATTTAACTCGAGTTGAATTGACAGAAAACCTTTCAATTTTAGCTAAATTGACATAAAACCTTTAGTTGATTTTTTTAAAAATAACCTCTCATTTCAATGGAAAACTCTCATTTTAATGAATATGGTGTTCTTACCAAGACAACTATGTTTCTCGTTGATAATGCCAAAGCAAACTTTCTCCCTACCATAAGTAGCGTAGTACTTGTCATGGTGATAGTACATAGGGTGCAAGAATTGAATCCTCTCTTACACTTCCGGATTAATATTGTAGAAGAATCTCTAGCCAGACCTCCCCCTCGGCCCTAATACCTTTCAAAAATCTTCACTACCTTCACTACAAGTGAAAGGGGTGTTTTAAGTGAGTTCTTAAGTATAGTCCTAGAGATAAGATTATAAATAATGACCTTTAAGGAGATTCTCAGTAAAATTTTACTAAAAGTACATGTATTTCTAATAATTTTTTATTGAAAATCTCCTTAAAGGTCATCACTTATAATCTTATCTCTAGGACTATACTTAAAAACTCACTTAAAACACCCCTTTCTCTTGTAGTGCTCTTCTTCTTGCATATCAATCCCAACCAAGTAGCATGCATTGGTTCCCTTATCATTCAACTTAAACCTAAGATTGAACCCCAAATAAGGGGGTAGAAGGATCTCATAGCTTTTCAAGCTCCACTTCAGTGGCTAAAGAACACTAGAAATAATATATTGCTATAAATCAAGCCTACAAAAACTTCTCTCTAAAACTATACATTAGAATAGGTGAAGAAAAATTCAATGAAATAGACACTTTGATAATTGCACATTTTTATTTTAAAATAAAATTTATATGTTGAAGAAATTGATAGGAATTTTTTTCAATTAATTTCATCTCAAGAAAAATAATTTTTTGATCTTGGCTAGTGCTTATACAAGAAAAATGCATTTCAAGCACATGTGCAAGCCACAGACGATACTATTTTAACCTTAAGTTTGTCGTTTTTTTGGCTAATTTTTGTTTCTTAAACACACCAAATGACATTCGTGACATCCAAGCAAGGAATGTTAAAAGATAATAAAATATTCTTGAAACTATAAGAAAATCATAGAGATGCAAAATAATCATATGACCCATGGAACATTTATATAGAACATTCTTTCTTCTTTCTACTGATAAATTAAATGAATTTTTGAAGCTTCTTCAATAAATGATAACATGATGAAGTGTGCTTTTGACAACATCCAGCATCCACCCAAGTGGATGAATGAGTGCTTAGGGATTACATTGAAAATCTAACCAAATTGCCATTTCTAGAATTTTTTGTTTAATATCTAGTTTCAAAAATCTGATATTGACATTAAATGTTTTTATAATTTTCTATTTCAGATTCATGATTGGGTTTTGATTGCAAATTAGTTAGGTCTCTTGGATATAAACCTCAATTAGAGTGGAACTTGGAGAAAAAATCACATTCAAAATTCATTTAAGAAATTTGAGAAGTTGTAAATTGATTATATTTTTACATGTTTTAACCTTGTATTTTTTTTATGATTACTTTTCAATTTGGTGAAATCAAACAAGACATTTATTCAATCTATATTTTAATATTCTTATATTTTTCAAGTGATCCGCAACTAGTCTATTTTAAAATTGTAATCCCTCCGTCCCAAAATAAATACAAGTTTCCTAAAAATGGCTAGATAGTGCGTGAGTAGCTCCTATTTTCAAAGGATTGCGTAGTTATTGTAGCTTCTACTATACCCCACTAGGCACGGAAGAATGGAAGTCAATGGTAAAGCGGCACATGTTGAAAACAAGCGGCAAAATTGACAAATTTTTGTCCTTTTTGGAATTGCTCCAATGGTTTTAATTCTAATCATTCTCTAAGCAACATTGGTGCAGTCAGATGTCCATTGACGTCCTCTATATCCAATTTCGACAATGACATGTAATTCAAGTCTAGAAAATTCTCAATAAGAGATTTATTAGTAGCAATTTCTAAATAGATGTGGGTTGAATTCTTTGCCTTTTGGTTGGTTAGAAGTTGCATTTCAGTTCCGTTTGTAGGGATCAGATTGCTATATAGTCTCTGAAGCATGGTGTCTGCGGTTTCTTTCTCTTCAGGGTGTTTGAACTAGCTTTAATTGTGGAGAGCTAATTTCAAATTTAATTTGGAACAAGTATATTTAGAACCCTTGTATTTATTTTGGGACAAAAGGAGTATGATCATCAAAACTTTTCTTGCATCCATTGAGAAAGAAGGGACTATATCGTCATATATATCCTTGAAAATTTTTGTTTCAATTTTGAAAGTGTTATTTAAGAAAATGTATGTAAATTACTTTACAAAGTCTATTTTTGAATGGATGGAATTACTAGAAGTCATTGAGAAAAAAAATTAAAAGATAGTTGCACATAGATGAATATACATACTTAGAATTTTAGATGAATAAATGATGTTTCATCCATAATATACATCCACAACCTCAACAAATTAAATATAACATACGTACCCTTCCAACATCAGTTGTTCATTTTATTTCTATTTTTTGTCTTGCAATATCCTATACACATGTCACTCTATTTATACCCCAATATACAACTATAGATACTAATTGTCATAGTTGGCATTCCTTCCAAATAATTATTTGAAGTTGAAAAATGTGATTTGACATAGAATAATTTCTTTTATTACCAGACAAAATTTTGTTTTTAAGAAAAAATATCCCACCAATGATGGCATTTGTTTTGGAGGATACTTTTTGCCGACCCCAATCACTAGGTACATAATATAAACAAGTATTTTGAACAAATAAAATATGGTACTCTATATAAAAGTCACATCACATATTCACATGTCATGTTATGAATGATGTGAGGTAATGTAAATCTTTGAGAATTTGACGTGGAAATTCAATTTCACAACTTGAGTACTAAATCAAACCTTTAATTACAATATATGCAATATTATTTTTGCCAAGAATGAGAACTGCCAGTTAGATTTTTACAATCATGATTGAATGTACTTTTCGGTGACTTTCAAAATTCCTATTTGTTCTAATATAGTGTTTGTATTTCATGAGCACATTCATTGTGAAAAACTTACACAATTGAGAAATGAATCACTTGTGAAATAATTCCTAGCCCACCCCTTCTATATTTTTATATTTTTTGAAAGGTTGTTCTAACTGCAATTGATGTGGAATATCAACATAGTACATGTATCTATATATTGTTAGTATTCCATACACATATTCCAGAATATACACATATTCCAGATCCCATATCAAATACCTATGCCCATATATATATTGTACTGTATTAATATTCTGTACACAATGTCCATAAGTATTCTATATCAATATTAGATAATCATATCAATAGAAGTATCCATATCAATGTTTTTTTTGTTTTAGAAGATCAAGGACAAGGGAGGGGGGTTCAAAATTTTCCCCTTAGCTGAGGTTCAAAGTCACGGAGGTTTCCAAAAACAATTTAATCAATTCTCGATGGGTTTTTTTCAAATTTTCCTCTTCCAAATTGAAGGCTGTGGATTTTTTATGGGCGGGGGGGGCAGGCACAGGGGCTGGGCGCATCTTTTCGTTACATTGCGTTACATTGTTACATTGTGACTGCAGAGCTCACTGTAACCAAGTCAATAGCTTGTCAGCACTTGAAAAATCATCACTAATTCTTTAAAAAAACAAATGGGGAATAGATGTAAGTATATTGGAAGCTCTTCATCTAGGGCAAAAAATCCTACAAAATTACTTTTCCTACAAAAAACTGTAGATGTTGTTTATGATCAAAATGATACACCGCATGAATCTTGTTTCCGCCATGAAAATACACTCACAATACAGCTTATAATCGTTGAGCTGCAGATGGGATCTAAAATGATTCTGGCAAATCTACTTTCACTAGTTCAAAAAACATTATACAGTCGATTATTAAAATTTTAAATTCTAATAATAGCCATTCTTGTCTCCGTCCTGAGTCAAACACACCACATTTTCACTGCACGACTAGAAGGTGTCTTTGTCATGAAAAAATCACTAACCTCTTAGTAACGTATATGTTCAGCACATAACCAAATGGAGTTGAGATGTTTTCAGGGGTATGAATGATACTCCCTTGCATCACCAAAAATCTCCACAAGAACAAACACCATCCCGGAAGCGGTGAAACCTGTTTGCATCTCTGGCGACGATTTCTCGCTTGGTAATCTTTGAAATGAGCTTCGTGGCCATATGGCAGTCGCCACAAACGCGAAGATTCTTTGATATTACAATAGGAGTTTGAGAGGGGGTCTTCAATAGACCAAATGCAATTGCAAGCCTCTCGCTATGATGACAAAGGACTCGTTCCTTTTCACTCTCCTCCACATCGTGTAACACGAACCGTGTATCTGGATGATAGCCAAGGTGTTTCATTTCCAGATGCAACCTCTCAAGTTCTGCGTGGATTTCTTCTGTCAGTGGATGTGTCTTGTCATCGGAATAGAACGTATGGACTTGACCACCCACTTCTATCCAGGTTTGTCCTGGCTTCTTCACGACTCCTCGCTCCTGCATCACCTTCCTCATTCTGGCAACTTCCTCCCACTTTCCCGCAGCTGCATAAATGTTTGATAAAACCACATAGACTCCATTATCAAGAGGATCTATCTCAAGTTTCTTCTGGGCAGCTTTCTCAGCAAGTTCCACATTGCCATGCACCTGGCAAGCACCCAACAAGGCACCCCACAAACGCAAATCCGGCTCAACCCTCATATTCTCCATGAATTCTACTGCTTCATCAAGCAATCCAGCACGGCCAAACAGATCCACCATACAGCCGTAGTGCTCCAGGCTGGGCTCGATGTTGTAGTCCTTCATGGAATTGAAGTGATGCAGACCTTCTGTTACAAGACCTGCATGAGCGCAAGCTGACAAAACACCTACAAATGTAACAAAGTCTGGTTTCACTCCTTCCTGTTGCATCTGACGAAAGAGCTCCAGAGCCTCCTTCCCGCGCCCATGCTGAGAAAAGGCTGTGATCATGGCAGTCCATGAGTACACATTCTTAACAGGTAGCTTTTGGAAAACGTGCCGTGCATCTTCAATGCTCCCACACTTGCTGTACATGCTTATTAGCACGGTTCCAATGAGCACGTCAGAGTCACATTGAGCTTCTGTGACTAGGGCGTGGAGCCGTCTACCTTCCTGTAGCGCATCTGGATTTTCGCAAGCATTCAATAACCCAATGAATGTAATTTTGTTTGGCTTGATGTCCATTCTCTTAAAGTACTCCAAAGCAATTAGGCTTTGCCCATGTTGAACAAAACCTGTGATCATGGTGTTCCAGGAAACTAAGTCACGCTTGGGCATCATGTTAAATACCTTCTCAGCTGACATAGTATCACTGCATCTGATGAACATGCTTAAAAGAGCATTGCTGATATGAGGGTCGGACTCCAAATCAGCTTCCATAACCAGTGAATGGACCCACTTGCCGGTATCTGAGCTCTTACAAGCATTAAGGATGCTTGTATATGTACTATTATTAGGTTTAATCCCTTCTCTCCGCATCGCTTGGAAAGTAGCCAGCGCCTCCTCGTATTGATCGTTTTGGACATACGCTGTAATCATGGCATTCCAAGAGACCACATTCTGCTTAGGAATCGTTTCAAAAATAGTACAGGCATCCTCCAAGCTGCCGCACTTGGCATACATACTAAGAAGTGCAGTCCTCACCCGAGGATCTGAGTCATAACCAGCTTGGGTGATGTGGTTGTGAATCTGACGACCTCTTTCCAGTGTAGCACAAGCACTAAGGATACTCATGAAAGTCACCCTATTAGGCTCCACCCCTGATTCAATCATCTTGTAAAAAAAACTGAAAGCTTCCTCCATGAGCCCATGCTGAGCGAACCCTGCAACCATAGCCGTCCATAACACAACATTCCGCTCTTTCATCTTATCAAAGATTTGAAGCGCATCCCCCATACTCCCACACTTGGCATACATACTCAACAGAGCAGTACCTACGTAAAGATCTGCATCCAATCCGACTTCGTTCGTCCGAGCATGGATGATCTTCCCTTGATCCAGAGCTTCAGGGCTACTGCAAGCCCTGAGAAGGCTCACAAAAGCCACCTTGTCCGGTTGCACACCTTCTTCTTCCATGAGTCGGAACACTTTACAAGCTTGATCGAACCTACGATACTGAGCCAATCCACTTATCATAGAAGTCCAGGTGATCAAATCTCGTCTCGGCAGATTTTCAAACACTTTAATAGCATCCTCTATGCTCCCGCACTTCACATGCATGTTTATCAATGCAGTGCCCACGTAAAGGTCAGTGTCCCATCCAGCTTTCGATGTACGGGCGCATAATTCTCTGCCCCTCTCTAACGACTCTCTGTCTGTGCAGGCGTTGAGCATGCTTACAAACGTGTGTTTGTCAGGTCTTGTGGTACTCTGGACCATCCGCTCATACAACTTGAAGGCCTCTTCAAATTGAGTATGACGGACGTATCCACCCAACAGTAGATTCCATGAATACACGTCCCTGTTTAGCATTTCGTCAAAAACTTGCTGCGCGGAACCCATTTTTCCGCACTTCGCGTACATGTTAATCAATGAGTTCCACATGAATATGTCAGGCTCGACGCTTGAGTTTTTGATGTGCTTGTGAATCCGCTCGCCATCTCCCAAATTTTTCAGTTTTGTACACACCTGCACGTCAAAATAGCTCCCCGGTCACATCTAATGGAAGGTAACACCCACAAACGATTCACGGTTTAAATTTGACAGATTCGATTCTAATAATTCAAACGGGGTCAAATTTTATATCATTAGAACCACTGAAGAACATTGCATACGATGATCTAAAAAATTTAATCGAGCAAATGAAAGTTCGCATAAACCCTATAAAAACTAACTAAAAAACTGAAGTTGGGTTTCTAGCTCCTGTAGGAGAGATCAAAACCAGTTATATATCAGTCACTCGAAGAGATAAGATGATCTAAAACTCAAAATAAGATAAAAGAGTTCCTCTTACCTGCAAGAGCACGGAATAGGTCTGACGATGAACCTGAATGAGAGGACTCTCCACACAATCCAGTACCTGCATTGCTTCTCTCAATTGCCCTGTCTTACTCAATCTATTAAGAACAGCATTCGCCGTCTGTGTGTCCTTAATTTCACCAACCTCAGTACCCCGTCTTCTTCCACTCAACGAAGTTTTTTGTGCCCCCGATGTGCCAAATTCTCGAAGAATACATAGACACGGTCGGCAAGAAGGTGACCATGGCAGCGACAATATCGAAGAGCTCCTGCGTAGTTTAATTTCCAAGGCATTACAGAGCGTATCAAAGAACACATAAGCACAATAAGCGACTCTTCCACCACAATATTCAAACCGGTTTAGTATATGCGAGGTAATCAAACAGCACCTAATGCCTGTGTGATGGGGTCGAATTGCCTTGCGGATCTTACGCAGTCCAGCTCTGGCCAACGCCCTCGAGAAGCTAGAGTCTACCATTTCGGATTACCCTCACTTGCATACGCCTGAGAAATCACATGAATAACAACCAAATGAAAAATTAATGGTGATGTCCAAAAACAACGCTCATGCTGAAGTTTGAAGTCCGAAATTAACCCCTAAAAGAAATTTGAGCCTTGTGATTTCCTAGCAATTGAGAATTTGTTTCTATTTTATCCAAATTGATATATGTTTTAAGCAAACCCTAAACCCTAAACCCTACCACTCCTAAACATATATGATTATTGAAGGGAATACAAACCTCGTCGCTGCCCGAGTACTGAGGTGCATCCCATCATGACGCTCCCTCCGAGTAAGATTCGGCAATCCACAAATAGGGAAAGCACACCGAAGACTCGGCTCCCCAGAGAGCTCAAATTTGCAGCACCCTGGCATCGACGCTAACGAACCATAACTACTACACACAAAACATCTCTGCAAGTCCCATACAGCTGCTGCCATTACGGCACCACCTTCACAACTGACACTCAAATCCGAATATCCGCACACAAGGCCACTTCTCGATCACCAACCAATACTCACCAAGATTTAGGAGCTTTCAACAAAATTAAAAAACTCGCAACACATTTCTTTCTAAAACCTTCAGATCGAGCGAAAACAGTCTCAAACAACACACAAACAAGGTTCCGATTACATCTACAGACATTCAGGTGAGACGAGCTTATCAATAACCCAATCACACTCCCACACCTGCAGTTCCTTTTGCCAATGCTTCATTGGATCCAAAATAGCAAGGAGGCGTATCACCGCTCCTGCAGAACTACACTAAATCAAATCAAATTAGGTTTTTGCCCAATCTCCAATGTGTACTCAAGACTGCCCGACCGAGCCACTTCAACTGCCAAGGTAACGACTGCAGAGAAACGCACAGCAAAACTGAATCTAACAGAAACCTGATTCATTGACGCAAGCTCTTCTTCCCCGCCTTTTCAATGACCGGGATCTGCCTACGCGATGCATACCCTACCCTAGCGGACCTATTCCGGGTATTCACTAAGATCGGGTATCAGGAAAGAGCTCAATCGGGTGTTAGGAACCGACCAGTGTCAGACTGTCACATCGTTCCCAGCTGGAGTGCATGGTGGCGCTTCTATTCTGTACTTTTCAAGTTAGATGATTCTCATCGTCTGAATATTTTCATCCATCCATATCGTGGGCTAGGCTGGGCTACTTTAGTACCTGTGTAGCCGCCCTCCCCCAAATCGCGGTTACAATCAAAGCTCATCATTTCATAATTTTCTTTTTGGGTTGGAACCAGATTGAAGTCTTGTCATGAAATTTCTGTTTTATTTCGTGGCAAGATTTTTTGCAGCTGACGTGATAAGTCAGAGAAAAAGAAATTCGGTGAGAGATTTAGGTCATCACTGGAGTGTCTGCCAATCCCTGCTTTACGCTTGTTGCGATGCACTTTTGATCTGTTTTCTGTAGTTGCGGTCCACAATCGTCCTGGTGATTTCCGTGGATGGATGCTCGCTTCGGTGGCGGCACACCCTGTGCTTGCGTCTCACGGATCGAATTGGGTTGCAGCTTGTTTGCAGCTTGCTCTGCCTGTCCTATTCAATCATTATCTTCACACTCAATAGGCGTCGTTATTGGCGGTTGAAGTGCTTCGGTGACTTCGGTCGGTCAGTCCTCGTGTACGCACCAGAGATAGGACGAAAACCTAATTTAATTTGATTCCGTGTAGTTCTTTAGAAGCGGTGATACAGGTGTGGAAGGGTGATAGGGTTACGGACAAGCTCATCTCACCCCAAATATCTTTGATGACAATTGGAATCTAAGTTACTCGTGTTTTGTTTCTGACTGTTTTCGCTCGATCTGAAGGTTTGGATAAGAAATTTCTTGTGAGATTAAATTTTTTTTGTGATAGCTCCGAAATCTTGGTGAGTACCAGGTGCTAAGTCGGTGGAAGTGGAGAAGTGGCCTTGTGTGCGGATATTCGGATTTGAGTGTCAGTTGTGAAGGTGGTGCTGTAATGGCAGCAGCTGTATGGGACTTGCAGAGATGTGTAGTGTGTAGTAGTTATGGTTCATTAGCGTCGATGCCAGGGTGCTGCAAATTTGAGCTCTCGGTTGAGCCGAGTCTTCGGTCTGCCTTCCCTGTTTGTGGATTGCCGAATCTTACTCGGAGGGAGCGTCGTGGTGAGAAGCTTCTCCGTACTCGGGCAGCGACGAGGTTCGTATTCCTTTCAATAATCATGCATGTTTACGTGAGGTTTAGGTGTTTCGAAATCTGTTGCGTCAAATGATATTCGGTTGTCAATTGGAAGGTGGAAACGATGTTGGTGGAATTTTCTTGGTTAATTATGCAGGCTAATATTCATTTTCGTGAGAGTAGTGTGTTTCAGAGCACCGAAATTGTCAGTTTCGCATGCCCAGAGCTCTGAAATTCTGGACTCATAGATTTCGGATTCAGTTAGGTGATTTAAACTGTGCCAGTGTCACTGAAATCCACCATTCAAACGGATATGAAAGTGCTCGTCGGAAAGCTTGAATGCGTAGATTTCAACACACACGGTAGTTACTTGTCGACGAAGCATTTCTAGACCAGCTGGTTGCGGGGTTAGCGTCTTGTATACAACCGGTTGTGATATTTTTGGCCACGAAGATGTCTGGCTCCAAATGAAGGATTTTTAGTACTGGCATTAAGGTAGAGGATACTGCTTGCGTTATTATTAAGCATTTTAATGAATATGTTGGAGTGTGCTTCATTTGGAGTTCACACCATTGAAGGGACAGTGGATAACCCCATTTCCATTGAAGGGACAGATGAGGCCATAGGCTATTGGTATTTAGCAAAGTAATGCTTACGCCCAACGTTCTAATTATATGAATAGTTTAGTTATGGTATTAGTGGTCAGTGAAATAGATCAGGTGCCTAACGATTTTTTATATCCTAACTTAGTAGTTTGAGCGGATACCTATTGATGAGAACGTACGGAACTCTTTACTTTGGCAGATGGATAGAAGCCCAGACTTGCACAGAAAATCTCTTCGACCTGTGGCACTGGATCACTAGAAACTGCTTTCAAATCAGTTAGGATCTTCCAGCATGCGGCCGTATGCACATTCCTTGAATGTGACAGTGTAGTATTTTTTCCTTTTTTTTGAGCTGTATGCTGGTTTGTTTCATCATCGTGCTCATATGCCGTCGTTTGATTGTTCAGGTCGTTGTATTCTCCGCTTGTTGGGAGTTTTGGGACTCCTCAGCGGAAATTGTCTGGTGACGGGAATTCCGAGATCGACTTGAACGATTCTGGAGCATGGCGAACTTCCTCACCTGCAGACACCCGAACTCAACAAACTGAGGCGGGTGTCAGTGAAGTAGATGAAGGAGCTGACAGTATTCAGTCAGCACCTCAAGATCCTCTAACTACTTCGTATGGGGATGCAGCTCATGCTGAGAAACTTGCAGGTTAGTGATCCATAAGTCTGTCAACTTATTCAAGAAGCTCACTTCACCATCCAAGTTTGAAGCTTTTGATGGTATTACATTGGAATTGCGTTTCTAATCTGTTGAGCTCTGATTATCTTACAGATATTGATATGAAGAAAGGTGCAGGAGGAAGACCAAGGGCAAGAGCCAGGCCACCGTCGATGTCATTATCACAAGGCTTCTCGTCAGTTTCAAGGCGTGCAGTGAACCACACGGTAGGAGCAGTTGGTCATCCTCTAAATAGTTCTAAAGTTCCAGGTATGACAATGGTGCAACTTCCTTGAATTGGTTGTTCAAACAAACTCAAGTATCTGCTTGTTCTTTTGAATATTTTGTCCTTGCAACTGTATTCTCAGCCTTATATTCTGTATCGGTCAAGTCGCGTGAACTTGTGAACATTGTGTTTTTGCAGGGCCGATAGGTTTTGTGATGGCATTCGCAGTTGCAGTTCTTGGAGTCAAAACAGCTGTAGAGAAACAAGGGCTCCTGCCTGGAACGCCACAGGTTACTCAGCGGCTTACTCACTGGATTGCATTATAGTATTCCACCTTGACCGTCGTAAATTGTAATGTGATACTCCTAGTTATGTAAGAATCTTCGATGAATCTCAAGACTCTTTTGAGTTCAGATTTTCAGATTTCTTATTTTTGGATCCTTGGATTTCGCGTTTTGTGTTGCAGAAAATTTGTGAGAAGTGTGAAGGGTACGGAGTGCAACAGTGCCATGTATGTCAAGGCCGTGGTGTTCTGAATTGGGAGGGGAAGCTACGGCACACCGATCCTTGCCCGCTTTGCTTCGGGAGTTGCGTGAAGAAGGTAAAATCCATCTCTCATTTGTATTATTTTTCTGGATTGAAGATGTAAGAATATCTTGATAATGACATTAAACGCATGTTCAAATGACAAATTCCTCAACCAATAGAGAGAAGATATCGTACCCTAAATTTTTTAACAATAGAAATATGCTCTGAAAGCTACTACGGTATAATCATCGATTAGTTTCTAAAATGACCTTTCTAGTTTCTGCTTGGGTACTTGGGCGCTGATGAAGTTCTGTTGGTTATACACGTTGGTGCTTGCTCTGAGAATAGCATGCGCAATTCCCTTCTGGAGTGAAGTGGCTAATGTGTTTATTTCTGATTTTTCAGTGTTCAACCTGTGGGGGAGTGAAGATTAAAAAAGGTCTACCTTCTGCTATGATGTCGCAATCTGGCTCAAACAAGAAGCAAGGCTGAGAAGACGACTCTGGAAGTTCAATTGTCTAAAATGCAAAGATACGATAAATGTATATTAATGTATACGCCGATGTACGGCAGATTCAGAGCGTAGTGCTGCACTCACGTACAAATATTATCATACTGTGTAGCTCTAATTTAGACGTGGTGAAGAGCTAAATTCGCTCATTGTAGAAATAAATTGGATAAATGAAGGATGATTGTCTCCTGTCTTGCTCAACGCACTGTATAACATGTTCCAGGTGTATGGCACGCTTAAAAAACTGGAAGCACTCTATAGTAAGACCACCCATTTCCGACCAGGGACCAATTCCCAACCGGTAGTGCCCTTATTTCCAATCAAGGCTTGTAATGTGTTTTTTATTCTTTTTTAACTTTAGAACTAGTAAGATCATGACATATGTCCTAAAGTATGCAAAAAATAACAAGAAAATAGATAGTAGGAAGCTAGTTCTTGAGTGATCGGAATTGGAAGACTCTAGTGATTGGGAATTGGTTCAGAACACTTTTTGGCTCCCAAAATTCACAAAAACTTCAGTTTTGCAAAAAAAATTCTGAAAATTTTGCAATCTTAGTATTTTTTATCTTCCTACACGGGAAAAAACTCCATTGCATTAAATTGCTCACCATTTGCGCTACAGGAGCTTAAGTGATTAGGTATAGGTGGTCTTACCATACTCTTGTCATAGATAATTAGAGACAAGACTTGGGTATATTTCCCGTGAGTGGGTAGAGGTGACCAACAGTGATTTTACAAAGAATGAAGATTGTTGTTTGAGTGTTTCTTTGGTAACATCTTTAGTGGAGCCACCTATAACCGACCAAATAAGCAATTGTGCACATGACCTGGAGTACTGCAAAGCAAAGCAAATATTTCCAGAGGTGCATAGATAGAAATGATGGGGATTGCAAAATATTTGGTAATTTTATTGAAAGGCAGAAGTTGGTTTGGACCCATGTCCAATGTCTAGAGTCATCCTATTCCAATCATTCAAGAACTACTTCCCCACCCATTACTTCCTACTTTCTTGCTTACTATTTTGAGACATGTGTGATGACCTCACTAGTCCCAACCTTGAGAAGGAGAAAAAAACACATTCCCAACTTCGGTTGGAAATTTGTTCCAACCTTGGTTAGAGATAATTACAAGTGGGTATGGGTTTGTGGTTGGGAATGGATGGTCCTACCTTACTTCATAGGCAACATGGCATTAGATATGTACACTCATCGGCACTATCTAAATATCAACATTGAAATAAAGACCTTGAATTTTCAATGATAGCAAAAAAGACTATTGGTAGAAGAAGTCATGGGGAGAAGTCACTTTGAGCACATCCCATTTTGGTGTTCATTATATTATTTTCAATAAGTTATTGTGTTTCGTTTATGAGTGACCCTTGGTGACAAATACAAGTACAACATAACTTTGATGCTCCATACAAATGGACTTTGGGAATGAGAATATACCTATCTTTGAGCCAAAACATTTTAATTGACCACTTTGACAAACCTTCTCAACTTGCAAAGACACATTACTCTTTTATCCAATTTCCAAACAATTTTTGAATGATTGTGATATGTTGTAATAATGGGCAATCAAACCTCAATCTATAAAAGTGAACTTCAAAACTGTGATTGAAAGTAGAACATTGAAGGTAGTTTCCAAATTTCTAGGCTAGACAAAGGATTTTAGAGCCCTATGCAATTTCAACTTCAAAAATTCATAACTAATTCCATAAAACTCCAAAAAATATGAAATGACTTGGGTTAGATGCCAATTCCATTTGTCTTTCAAAGAAAACTTACTGAAAAATATTTGAAAAGATTTCACCTCCCCAAATTTAGTTTCAGCTTTTAAATAAGTGCTTTATGGACCTCCTACCTTACCAGTATGATCAGTAAAATTGTTACGATGGATCTCCCACTTTACATGTGACGCAACATGGTTGTAAAGGAGCCTCTACAGGATGGTTTTGAGCCTTTTGGAGAATAATTCAAGGGTGCCCTTTGGGAACTAACCTATCATGGTCACTAAAATGTAGACAGGTGCACCTTCCACGGTAATTCCACATTGAAACGGTCACGGACGACCACGGATAGACCAGATAACAAAATCAGCTACCAGATGCAACGAACAGTGTTGCACACCTCCACATTTGCCATCTTCAATTGTAATTGCAAAAGCTGACTTTTGTTGCTGTGGCAGGATTTAATGAAACCACAAACTTTACACTATTCCTATAGAATCTTCTCCAAACCGTAGACCAGAGACTGCACAAACACCCACCCACCAATGATGTCAGCGACATGTAATGCACTGCGCTCGCACCCACACATTCTCCTACTGCATTGCGTTCAGACTACAGTCATGTACCGTAATCTTGAGTGCAAATGACCGAAGAGAGTAGAAAGGAAGACAAATTGACCTTAAGACGCACAACTCTTCGAATAGCCAAGATCAGCCCCGGCATCAGCGCCTTCACATCTACCACGTCGTGTCGAATGGACAACGTCTGCACATTTCCATATAAAACAACTCGTTGAGAATCCTGGAATTTAAAATTGACCAGAAAATTAAATTTTAAATTTTAAATAAAAATGAAATAAAATGATGGCACTTAAACCAAGTTCTAGGATTCTGGTCAATACCTCTCCAGGACCCGCAAATCGCACGTCAAGACTGGAAACAAGGCCTGGCAAGGCCATGCTATGAATTCGCACTCCATCTCCGGCAACTTCTCCTCTTGCCTGCATAAGATCATTCAGTGAGATGAAGTATCAAGAGACATCATTACAGAATACAAGAGACTACGGACCCCAATTACATCGCCTCACCCCAAAGAAGTACATGTGAACAATGGTGCCAAGTTGTACATAAGACAAAATTGCACAGTATTCGCCACAGTAACATCGCTTAAGTGAACGACACACTACTGTGAAAAAATAATGACATTGTTGTTAGAATAATAACGACACATTACTGTGAAAAAAACGACATTGTTGAGAAGAAATGTGGTTGAGAGGAAGTGTGCAACTGCTGAGAAGAACATAAAATTCTTGAACCAGTTGAAAGACCATCCAATTGAAATCATGTGGAGGCTTGAGTGCGGCATTCAGAATGAAGGAGAGAATAGTGGAGAAGATGGAGGAAGAACCAGACAACTAGGAGAGAACATATAGGAGCCAAAAAGGTGTCCACGTGAGCAAAGTAGGGTATCTTTATGTGCAATAAAAATTCCCCTAAAAGATGGATGGCACTCTCTTCAAGAATGATATAAAAAAAGTCATTCGTTATGTTAAAGTCATTGAAGATAAACCTCTTCAACAACGCGAACATATTGTGTGAGGAAGGGGCTGGACAAGCATAGATATCTCATCCAGTGAATGGATATACATAGAGGAGGGTAAGAAAACACCACCATACCGGGAAGTCATTTGAGGCATTGCCGTCATTGTATATCTGTCCGAGTCCCGACAAGCTGCAAGCAAGTTGTGTGGCTTGTTGCGATGGGTATTCCTGATTCAACATCATACAACACTCAAGAGAAGTTGTGTTCAACGGGATCTCTGAAGCAAGCATCATCAAACGAAAATATGCCATGAGGAAAAATATGGCTGATGAACACTCTCGATTAAGCAGAGATTTGAGTTTTATGTATCCACTTACTGATAAACCTTGTTGTGATTCAATGATCTCAACATGGTTGTATTGAAAGGCAGCCGCAGCTGCAGCTTGTTGAAGCAACACTGTGCCTATTGATAAGGAAGGGGCCACAATGCAACCCTAAGCACACACAGAAGGCCCAGTCTGTTACTTTGAACATGGGATCCACATTCTTTAACTCCATAGCATTTACTTTTTTCATGCCAGTGGCAACTTGGAGAGTCATGGTGGACATCGAAAGAGAGGTGAGCTCACCGTTGCTCACCATACTAGCCTTCTCACAGAAAGAAGAAAGCGCTCCCACTTTATCCATCTCTAAGCCTGGCACCCCAACCACGCTCTTCAAGCCAAACGCTGTTGCCTGTACCATCATGAAGTGAAGTAGTTGCATCCTTCTCTCAGGACTGAGCCATTCCTTTCACCGACAAAAGCTTGAAAAACACGAGGTATTCAACCGCATCCGAGGCAACGTTTGCATCACCAGATCTGTCATTAACCTTTGAAAATGTGGTGTTTTACCTGACGGACGTTTTCGTAGACTGAGGCAGGATCGTCAAGGTCCACAAATACTCCCAACGACGTTCCCTGCACTCCCCAATCAATTGTCGACACATCTTCAAAAAAATCTCAAGATGATCCTGGGGTAAATTTTTCTCAAGGGAAAAAATGCTTGAACTCGAGAAGTATAAAGAAATAGAAGACCATACCTGAGAAAGAGATCCCAGAACCATGACAAGGTCATTCAAGATAGGCACTTCCAATGCTTCTTCAAGTCCTGCCACCTGAAGCCATACGCACACCCACTTTCAAAAACTGCAAAAAGAATGCAGCATCAATAATCCCTTCCTCCACCAGTGCAAAAAAGAGTGAAGTACCTCACCGGCGTCTTGGCCCTGAAATTTGGAGTCTACAGCGCCGGCTAATTCCATTCCTCGTGCTTTATGAATAGCAGCCACAGCCGTCTTACCCAGCTCCGACCCCGCTCCATTCACAACGACCTAAGGTAGAGGATAGTAAAACCATTAGGAAACTGATCCCGTCTCCAATACCAACCTCTGTTACCAACAGCAACTCACCTGCTCATACACTTGGTTGGCCCTCAATTCGAAAGTCGGCCGTAAGCATTGCTTGGCCACATATCTATGGACACTCATCTTTTGAGTGGAAATTGATTTATCAACTTTCACTTAGAGTGGTGGCCTACATTCTCCCACCTAGAAATTGTCCAAGACTTTGAACTCAAGAGAGATTGGTTCTCGTACCACAGTGATCAATACACATCTCTATAGTGGTGTCCCAAAAATCACATGCTAAAGTGCTTCAAGTGATGCAATTAGTATCCTCCACCTTAATTCTCCAAGAATTGGCATTAAATAAATAAAACGACTAACGTGAGGGAATTCTGATGCTTAATATTTTACATTCAGATTTTGAGCTGAGGTACCAAAGAACGTCTCCTGAACTGCTGCATTCTGAGGACAATGAGGTCATCAACAGCAAGGGATTGTGCTAAGAATAACAGTAAGCATCGATAGAATCTAACCTTAATAATGTTAGAAGGTCGCTTGGATCCACCTAAAGAGCACAAAGGCGGGCAGAGACTCCGCCGACACCGTCTCGTGGATGCTGGTAATGCTCTCAACAATGGATGAGCACATTGCACCACGCCTGCGCAGCTAAGAAGCTCTCTCATCGCTTCCAAAAACTCAAAATATCGTCTGAAAGAAATCCTGCGCTTCTACCGATTCTTGCACTGGACCTACTTGCGCAATTCATGCGATCCAGCACTCAATCTCGGATGCCCGGACTCCTAAACCCTGAACCGCTGGAAGAGAAGCTCTTTCGGAAGTGAAAGAGAAGCTGTCTGAATTGCTAGAAAAACTTCTGGATAGAGAATTTCTTGTGTAATCCACTGGGTAGACGGTTATTGTGTCGGTCACCCCAGGGTATAGCGGCCATTGTCTTTCAGGTTATTGTCTTCCCGGTTATTGTAGACCGGGGTATTACAGACCGGGTATTACAGACCGGGTATTTCAGACCGGGTATTGTAGAACGGGTATTGAATAGTTAGGGTTTGACAGGGAGAGACAAAACCCTATTCTGCGAGGGAGGAAGCTCTTTCCCGGCGCTGCTGTCGGTCCTTCGTTGCATTGCGACTTCTTTAGCCGTCGCTCGCCATGGTACTTATCTGTTGCTTTTACCTATCTGTATTGAGATTTTTGTTGGCGAATGTGTTGCTATTCCTTTGGTAGAACACTGCTCAGTTTTTGCTTTGGGATTTCGACAGAAATATGAAACCCTAAATTTTGGAACTTTTAGTGTCGCAATTTGATCAAGGAGTTAGCCTTAACAAGCCACTAGTAACCTCTACAAGAATTTTCCTTTTTGTCCTGGAGTGGGCCTAGATTCTGCGGTTGCTGAACTTCTGATGTGAGTCTCGGTACGAGGGTCTCTATGCCCTATTTCACAGCATGTTATGAGTAGCTGAGTGGCTCTTGGTGTGAGGATTGCAGACGAAGGGAACGGGAAGTTTCGGCAAGCGCCGGAACAAGTCGCACACACTGTGCAGGCGTTGTGGACGCAGAAGTTTCCACATTCAGAAGAGTCGTTGCTCGGCTTGTGCTTACCCTGCCGCAAGAGTCCGCAGTTGTACGTGATTCTTAAACCCGAATTTCTTACCTATTGTTTTGGTCTTGCCCCAGTTTTGCATGTCCTGCACCGAAAAGTAACGCTGTTTTTATCTGAATTTGCTATAATGAATGCATTAACCACTCAACATGCTCATAATGAATTTATTCATTTCTTGTCATCTACGAATGGCATGTATATGTACCGGTATATCTTTTTTTTCGATATCTTGGCTAACAAATTTGTTACTCCAGACAACTGGAGCGTGAAGGCAATTAGGAGGAAGACCACCGGAACTGGACGCATGCGTCATCTGCGTCATCTTCCCCGCCGGTTCTCCAACAATTTCAGAGAAGGTAAGTCGTTCATTCGCTATGTTGGATTGTTGGATTTCTATATAGAATTCGTTCAATGGTGTTTTCTTGGTTCTAAGGGAGTGATGCTTCACGTGTTACGCAATGTAAGGAGGGCATACGCATTGAGTTGTACATCAGAGGAAAAATTTCTGCCCATAAGAAAGTACCGCAGATATGACTGAACGTGTGGAATCATTCTCATGTTTACTTTTGTCTTTCAGGAACCCAAGCAGCTCCCCGGAAAACCGTTGCTGCAGCTTAGATGGAAGCATGTGTAGCGACATAGTGGGGCAGTTTAGTCGGGCTACTTTTCCTCAGCATGTGGAGGGGCTTGTGATTCATGCAAGCATGCTTTGAGTAAAGGAATGAATGCTGATCAAGCAAGTCCTAGTTGAGATTCGTTTTTTGTTCTTGACGTTCATATTTTTGAGCTATTGGGATCGTACCGAATGACTGAATTGCGCTTAAGCTCAGTTTGCATGAAGATTGACCAGGAAACTTTTTATGGAATTTCGCATTTCAATTTAACTGTATATTCGCTGTTACGGAAGGTTCCTTTTCGAAATTGCTGGAATTATATCTTTTGAAAGAAGTTTATATAGACTCAACTTGAGCGCCTCGTATCATCCAATCCTGAAGGTGTGTTGCAACATCTTGGGGGGAGTAGCTCAAATGGTAGAGCGCCCGTTTCGCATACGGGAGGTAACGGGATCGATGCCCGTCTTCTCCAGTACGAACTCTCTGCTTTTGGGTTTTTAGAAGTCTTCTACCGTCTGAACTTTTTGAACTCCTTGATACTTGCGGGGTTTCAGAATGGAGACATTTGCGTCCAGTTTTGACAATTCAGCATAATAATTTAGCTGAATTGCAAAATAAGCATACTGGGAGGCAACTTTTCTAGAAAAATATAAACATACTTGAAGTATAAGCAACTGAAAATAATGATTTTCTTTTCATAAGGTAGAATTTTCGGATAGGGCATTTGATTGCTGCTGAATTTAATTTAATTTTTATATTTATTTTCTTGAAGCACATGGACGATTTCCATTGCCAAGAGGGGAAAGGACGCAGAACCTGAGGACTGAATCCTCGGCGGAAATTTTTACACTTTCAGAAACCTATTTTTTAAGGAAGCTAAGAACCGACAGCACTTACATCTAAGAATAAAGCACCTGCAAGGCGACTCGGTATCCAAGCCGATTGCCGCTGAATTTTAAAAGTAGAACTCCCTAAGCCACTAAAACTAAGGTAACTTTACTTAAAAGTGTATGCTACCTAAAATTGCACATTATAGATTCTTGCCTAAAATGTACTTCATGAGAGTCTATGATTGTTTTTAGTAACACCTATTTTCAGCACTTTGAAAATGTGTAGTTTATTCATAAAGGTGTCCAAAAAATGTATTTAAAGAGAATTTAGAATTTCTTTTGCACTACCAAGAGGATCCCACAAAAAAATTTCCAATATAATAATGAAAATCATGTTGATTGCCTTATTTGTGCAATTAAGGTGTAGTTACCTTATCTCAAAGTAGAACTCCCTAAGTTTACTAAAACTATCACATAGCTTGATCATGAAACTAAAATCATTGTCAATGTAATTGTCAATGTAACTGTAAATGTGTTGTCATACAACAGTTCACCAATCACAGTTAAATATGGAGATGATTTAATTGCACTTTCAATAGAAGTCTACTTGTCATGAATGGGTACAGGGAATGGGTACAAGGATGGTTTGGAGTGTTTTCACCTTAGCATATAAATGATTTCCATTCTCTCGTTTCTTCCACTATCAATTGTAGCAAGGCAGTGGCAATTTCCTGAGCCTGACTACTATAGCTAAATGCCTAAAATGTGCAGACTGTGTTCATAGGCTATACCTGTATAAGTACTTCCTAAAGTCATAGTTTGTTCATTTGGTGTCCAGAACATTCTGGGTAACAGAGAATCTGAAATCCTTTTTTACTTCCAACAGATAAACAAATTAGACAATTGAAGGACAGTAACCGTACTTAAAGCCTTGTTTCTGACGCTTTTAGGTGCAGTTCATTAATCCCTTCTCTCGAAGGCAGATCAGGGGAGTACCATATATCCTATCTTCAGGCCAGATTCAACATTCTGTTGAAAACCAATTTCCGCGACAAATTCCAGAGGTTGGGCCAAAAATAATTTATGTTGCACCTTGCTTGAAATCAAGGTATACCAGATGCTTGACGAAACTCATGCAAACAAAAATGAGGCAACACAAGCAACTGGATTGCAACATACGTTTAACAATCCTCACTTACTTCAGATGTTAATATTGTCATGTTGCAATCACAAGTCATGTACTGCTCTACTCAAGTTGGTCTTTCAATTTGTGATATGGCGTTTAAATTGTGCACTGATGTAATCAAGGTGAATTCCGATCCTTCAGCTTATGAAAATTAAACTTCTAAAGAAAATTATAGTTGATAAGAGACTAGGAATCAGGATCCACACTCTCTGCAGCAGCTATTTGCAGGTCTACTGCAGGAATGTAGGTCAGTGCTATCTGCTGGGCTACTGATATCATGTCAATAATAACGCTTGGATCCAAGCCTTCACCGCCCCTCTTTGTAATTCCACATATGACTCCGTTCCTGTTCACGGCCACTGAAACTGCTGACCTCATTTGTGACTCTTCTTCTGCGGTTGCATCCACAAAATAATGCTTCCCAACCTTCACAATGCGGAAAAGCAAGGAAAAGTCAAAAAATAGGCTTGCACAGTACAGAGCTCTGTGAACACCATGCTTCAAAGAGGCTTGCCACACTAGTGGAAAATGAGAGGAAGGCGAGGAAGGCGAGGAAAGCAATGACTTTGGTCAGAGTAAGTAGCTACCCCATTAGAGGAACAAGAGAGAGTAGTACATCCTTGGGAGCAAAAGTAACACATGAAATTGGGGAAAAAGTAGCTTGTGTTTGTTATTAATGCCATGTGGACTGGGAGTGGCAGAAATGCTGATTGCCACTGCTAAAGTGTGGTAAAGCCCAAAAAAATTCTTTCAATTTGGATTCCTCCCAAGAGTTCCAGGAAGAATCCAAGGGCTTTGAAATCACATCGTCGATTAAATGACATTTTAAAAAGCTTGGAGATTACCTTTGTAAGGGTGATGACGATTGGAACACTTGATGTATCTAACTGAGAGGATTCCTCATCATCCACTTCAAATTCTGGATCCTCGTCTCCTGTTGCGCCAGCCACGACTTCAACTTTCGGTAGGCCTGTGTTTTTCAGCGCTGCCTAGACATCACAAAGGTAATGGCGGCAAGCCACAGATGATTAGCACATTAGCATTTAATGTATGTCAAATGATAGGCCGCTTTCTTCAAGGACAAAAATTACATACTCACACTTATCATACACCGACTAGGAGATAAATGCGGAGGATGAGAACCTTGATAGCAATCGAAAGGGCATCCAATAAATTCCCATCGGAACTCAGCACAAGTCCATCGATGCACAACACCCAGCACGTCTTCCCGTCGACAATCCGTAGAGTGGACAAATCAATCGCAGCACCTGAATTTATTCCAATCTAGTTCATCAGCATGGCGCTTCTTTAGGTAATAGGTGCACATCCAGATGCTCTTTTTCAACTAAAATTAAATTCATAATGTCGTATTGCTTATGGTCTTCTCAGGAAATGTGTGATTTTGGTGTCTCTAGTCCAAATCTCTAGATGTGCTCCACATTTACCAGAGCCATTCGGACCCCCCAGAAAGCTCCGCTCTAAACCTCTTGTGAGTTCCAGCGAAAGCTCCTCTCCTCCTCTTCCCTTCAAGCACCACCATTTGATTATGAGGAACCAAAAACATGAATTTGCAAGAATGCTGTTGAAAGTGAAATAATCAGAAGTTTCCAATGAAATGAATCCAGAGACAGATCACCGCCAAAAGACTCGTAGAGAAGCACACCTCAAATTCGGGGGCAGCAGTTGGTGAACATTCAATTTTTATCATCACCCCACCATGAGTCGGCCTGCCTTTTGGGGGGGTTCCCAGCTCGGCCTGCACAGCCAAACGTTCTAACAAATAATGAAAACAATCCATGTGCTCTCAAGTCTACAGAAACTTAGGTGACAAAATCAGAGCTAACCACTTACTGAACTAATAATTCACGGCGGTTGAAACTGTCTCACAGTCCGACAAGAAAGAAGGTAATATGCTTCAGCTGAATACCCGAAGCAACACTCTTGCTGCTCTGACATGCCATTTTCCCTGAACGTCTAGTAAATCAGGGCTGCAGAAATACCACAGCACACTGCCTTCTCCTGGTTTCATTACAACTTGGACACCGCCATGACACTAGACCTAAATTCCTAAAACCCTAAACCCTAAACCCCCTCAAATTCAAAAATTTGAATAATTGAAGACGCGGACAGCAATCTCCTACTAAGACAATCGATTACCTTGACACTAACCATCACATCCGTCCCGGCGATTTTACATCGTGCAGACCCGCTAGCCTGCACCCAGAAACAGAGCCCAATCGCAGAAAAAAATCAGATGAGCGCCATGACTCAAGTAAGAGCTCCGCAGAGCAAAAACCCGAGGTTTGACGTCAGCAATCACGCTAAAATAAGTTTGACATGGAATGAATAAAATTCTGCACATGGGTGGAATTGTAAATGCAGGCACACTTAAACCCTAAAACTGCTGGCTACAGGAGAGGGAGGTGAGAGGATGCCTGACCTGAGGGATAACCCCAGTAACGATGGAAATGTTTCGAAAGTCGTGACGACCGCGGCCATCCGAACGAAGGTTTTGCCCGATACCGCCTTCAATGTAGCTCACCTCCGCTGCTGATAAGGCGCCCATGCTATCTCTCCTTCAGACAATGATATTCTCCTTTACTTTACCATTTCCTGGTCTCTGCCGCAAAGCAAATCGAAGTTCAAAACATCAATATTCGCTCAGCAATGCTGTGTCTCAAGTGGGCTGGAGACTGGAAATTGGTTTAGGATTTCAATACCTGGCCGGAAACTAAGGTAGGAGAACCTAAAACAGACACTCACTCATCTAGCGCCGCAGTAACGAATCAGGTTAATCTTCAGATCAGCGGATGCAATGAGAACAATAGGGGTTGTCACACCTTCTGTGAGAATGAAACTTCTATGAAGAATGAGAAGTTGTGGAGTGAAAAGAGGAGCCAATAGAGAGTCCAACATGAAGAAGTTGTGACACCCCTTTTGATGTCGTTTGGAGGATGAGAATGGAGAATGGATTCACCTGCGATTGAAGTTGTAAGAGATTTTTCCGCAGTAATTTCCTGATCAGACAGCCAGAACGATCACCATGCGACCCAGGCTGCAATCGAAATCTCACAACTACAATTCAGCTCCCCTGCATTCCCTTCTAACGCAGTCAAGCTCTAGCTATCCCAAAGCCGCCAAAGCCTTTTTCTTCAACCAAGCTCCGTGACGAATTCAGCACAAGCACCAGAAAGCACCTGCGAGGATGCACACATTGGAGACCTAAAATCCTAATCCACGGGCTTGTCAACACGACCTAAAACCCTAATGCACGAGAAAATATCATTTTAAATGAGTGATATGGAATTAGAACTCGAGAGTGATATCAATGGAAGCACATCAAAATTTGCATAAATAAATACGAGAAAATACAGTTTTGGACTTTGGACCTCCAAAATATACCAAAGTAAAGGCAAGCTGAAAGGCAAAAATTACAAATGGCTACAACAAAGTATGCTTAAGAAAAACAAGACGTATGGGCCCTAGAGAATCTCCCTCAAAACATATATTAAAAAAAATAAATTGGGCCTATTATAAAGATTTTAATTTTTTATTCATAGTCTTTATACTTAAAACTAACACTGAAAATAACTACATAGGTGTTTGGTTGCTCACAATACCATTAACAAACAACCATTTAGTCTAGATGTTTTTGTCAGTATCTTTGAGAATATTTTGCTCAGATTCCTCACAACTCATTCTCATCGAATTTAAGTTACACAAATGAAGAAAACAAGTAAATTAAGTTATGATATCCATGAAAATCTCATTGCAGTACATGGACCCCAAGTTAAACATGCCTAGACTTGGCCATGAGCTTGACAAACTGGTGACTGGTGAATGGTTGGCGGAAACTACCAATTACACAAAATAGTTTTTAAGAAAATAAAGGTAATTGATAAATAACAGCACTACAAGAAAGTCAGTCAAAACCTTGATCTTGCAAGAAGATCTAATGTAGCTCAAATTGTGACAAAGCACCAGAAATTCAACACTTTCGTAATCAATGATCAGTTAAGTATTAGATATCCAAGGGTGTAGGGAGTAAGTTGAAAGGAGAGAACTCAAGGTTATGAGTTGCAACTTGTAATGGCAATGATAATGGGTTGCCAATGGGACGGTGCCACATGAGCGTTGAAAACTCAACAACTGGTTATGGGAATTCATGGCATGGTTGATTCGTCTCTCAAATAACGTCCAGTTGTCCCATACAAATTTGGCCGGATGAGGAAACCAAACGGAAGTACCAAGTAATCACCAAGGATGGGTTGTTGTTCCCTGGAATCTCTGACTAGTCTTGACATCCAGCTTATTTTCAATATTCCAGCATGAATTGATACATGTTGTAACCTCCAATTGTTGAGCCACGCTTGTTAGTTTTGTGATGATGAAAATGTTTCACTCAGAACTTGGAAAAATGAAACAAAGCAATTCTGCAATGAACTTTTGAAACTCATCTGAATCAATAGGTCAGATTTGAAGTGATGATTTTATATTGTATAAATTAGGTTACAGGTAATGGCGTTGAGCTGATGTTGCTAAAAGAAGGATTCACTTTGCTATTTGGATTCAGGAAAAGTCTCTGTTCTAGACTCGGGGAGGTCACTTAGAGTGTCCATTAGAAACCACGTGTGATCAAAACTTTGGACCCCCTATTTACTTTTTGAATTTTAAATTAAAAAAAACAAAAAAAATATGAATAGATTTTCCTACTTTGAAAGTTTATGTTTTGAATTATTGATATTTTTATTTGTTAATGCTAATTAATTACAAATTTTTGAAGTAAAAAGATACACTATAGAACTGAGAAATAACTTTTACTTCCCTATATTATATAAGAAAAAATTGTCTAAAAAATGAACAAAAAATTCCTAAAAATAACTCTCTATTGAAAGCTCATTTTGAGTTGAATATTGATTTAATGGTCATCTAAATGTGTTCTCTATAATTTTTTGAGTTGAAAAACATGCCATTTTAGTTCATTTTCAACCTCTTCTAGAAATCATTTCATATTTTATTTGAGTTGGAAATTTTGGCAATAGAACCTATAGTCATTATTAAACAATGCTCAAAATTTTAGGTTGAAATTATAGTTTATTAGAAACCACTTGTTGCACGGTTTGTTGTAGTAGAACTAAGTGACCTCCCTGAGGTTCTAGAATGTTGTTGACGTTGAAACTGTGTTCCTACAACTGAAGATGAAATAAGTGCAAAGCTCAAAATCAGTGCTCTTTCATTTCACAAACTTTTGGGCCAAGAAAGGATCAATTGAACATCATTGGTGGTCATTGATTATATTCAGAGCAATTTTTTTTTTCATTTTTATAAAGTGCAAAAGTGGAAGTATAAAATGTTAAAGTGGTGGTCCAAATTTCAACATTCATCCACATATTGGATAGAAAACATCACATTAATATATATCACATATCTATAATTTTGTTTCCATCCACAATTGGGGATTTCATCCAAGATTTTTTATTAATTGAAGTTTTTTGGCAAAAAAATTCATAAATTGTCATCATTTTTAGCTAAATTATTTTTTTGTAAGCACTATAAAGTCAAAAAATAAAGCCCTGATTAAGAGTGAATGGGATTGGTGGAGTCATGTTCAATGGAGGCCTTGGTGCTGCGCATTGGGTCCCAATGGAGCACTGCCTGGCCTCAACCGAAGGAGAATTTGGTGCAGAGAGTGTTGACTGTAACTGATAAGGCTTCAGAGTTTGCATCCGTTGCACACCCGGTGGCAAGGTGAATTTCTGTTGTTGGTTCATTCAATTGTCGGTGTGGGGTGGTCGGTTGCGCAATTTTAGAATTTTAGAATCACAGTAGCAATGTGAATGCAACAATCTTTGTTTCTGTCAAAATTGATTCGAGAACTGAGCGGAGATAGCATAGAACCTCTTTCTCACGTAAAAATTTGCAAGTGAAGCAACTGGAAGAGCTAGGCATTGTTTCACTTTCTGATTTATTTTAGATCAACTCATCATAGAAGAGTATTCTCTCTTAAGGAAAACTCCCTTTTTTCCAGGTCAAGAATTATATGAGAATTGATGAACATCAAATTTTTCTTGAAGTGTGAGGACGAATGGTAATTATGAGAACCTGTTCAAGCTCTTCTCTCAAACCTTTCATACTAAATTATGTTCTGCAGGACTTTGCTTTCATAGGTGACTTTCCCCACAGTTTGGTGACCTGCTCATTTGCATTTCTGTATTTGATGCTTCTATACTTAAATTTCCTGTGCAGGTAAATTATGTTCTGCATTCCTTATTCACTATTTTCTAGAGTTTATAGACTTTGCTCTTACTGCCAATATGGAGAGGCAGGTATGATATATGGTGTTTGTCCCGGATGCTTCAAAACAATTGCGCATATTATCTAGTGATTGGGCTAGAAAATGCCTATATTTCAAGATAGTTGGATGAGATTTTTTTAATGTTCCAATTGATACTCCAAGTAAGAAAGCTTGTTCTAATGCCTCACTGCTTGAGCGGGAGGTTGGATGTGACTTAATCAACATTCTTAAAACTGTTTGTATGACAATGCTTGTCAACTGCTGCAGTTTTCACAAATAGGATTTGTTGTGTGACAGTTTGACAGTTTGATGAAGTTTCAATAGGGCATGCAAACTGGAAGGAAGTGCTGAGAAATTTCTGGCCTGAGTTACTATTCAATAGATCAGTTACACGCATTACCAATTCTGCTGTAGAATTCGCAAATTGTGGGCATTCCACAATTTTCCTCAAATTCTATTCTCGTTCATCTGATTCTAATTTTTGGCCGGCATTGCAACTACTGACAAATTTAAGCCTATGTAAGAAGGACAACACTTCCAAAATAATTATTTCAGATTACGATCTGAAAATCTGCAAGATACTATTGGCTATAAAAAAAATACAAAACAACTTGCATTGTCATTCTAAGATTCGCACGCATAGGTCTAATTTTCTCGACGCTCTTTTACCATAGAGGTCTTTATCTGCACTCAAAAGTCAACACACAGGCTCTCACAGTAAAGTTCACAAGTGGAGGCCAATATGAAGCAATTAAACAATACAAGAGCAATTAAATGATTTCTGCTCTTACAGACGATTCTCAAATTCCATGCTGGTACAAGTACTTCTGAGTGAGCAAAATGACATTTGGTGCCTCACCCACAACCCTTGTTGGATGCAAAGAAACGGCACCTCACTTTCAAAACCCTAATCCTGGCGCAAATTCTCTAACCTTCGCAAGCGCAAGACAAAATTGTTTCAATCTCAACAATTGCATGAGCTTTCTCCTGGTTCAGCTTCCCTCACAAATCACTTATCTTATCCTTTGATGTCCTGCCAGTGAACTCCAAGGGCTGAATGCAAACCGGAGCAACAATATGTGCGGGACGATTCTCTCACACTCTGTCAAATAGATTTTCTTTCAGTGACGCCAGTTTCTGGTCATGTTTACTGAAGGCCTGTTGCCATCGATGTGCAGTGTCGGCTGAAATGCAGGAAGGGTCAACCCCGATATTTGCATCTTTATGAAGATTCAGCAATGACAATTAGACATTGCTTAGAGACGAAACTTTTATACATCAGTAATAAAGCAGACATCAAAGCAATTCTTAGTACTACATACAAAGTCGGTTCAACAGATTCCTACTAAAACCAGTTTAGCAAACCCGCAACAAAACCCCAGTATAAATGAAGTAATAGTTTGAGAGTAAAGGGAGCACACACATCAGCAATCCAGTTCTCCAGAAGTGGATCTTCGCCAATCCTCATCAACTTCCATTGGTGACTGAGCTGTTGAGTAGCTTGCAGGAAGTAACGTCCATCTGTCCAAAGCAAGGCTTCTCCAATCTCCAATCTCCAAATGCAACCAGTGTTTAAGGTTACACTGTGGATTTTACCAGCGCTTCCATTGAATCCTGATACAAACTCCCGTCTCTTATCCGCATCAGCTACATACTCACTCTGCATGCAAGTTCGTACAATGTGAGTTGCCAAACATGATCATCTGAACCCCTAAATGAATCCCTAAATAGACGTCAATTATTTCGTTCCCAATGCACACGATACAATGAGACGAAATTTCCTAAACCACTCGCAAAAGAGTGACCTCTTCGTACGCTATAAACTCTCAACTTGAAACTGCAAATAATGTAATAATATCACTCTGCCAACCTTAGCTCAGACAATTTCCGCTTCTCCAATCTCCAAATCCAAAATCTCCAAAGAAATTTCTTCCACGAAATTCACATCAATTTTACTCCACAAGACGCCACAGCAGTTGAGAAACAAAAATAAGAAAATTACAAGAAATCGACGTCACTAACCTGATGATAATCCTCCGAAGGCACAACCAGAGCATGAAGAGGAGGCGAATGACTCTCCATCAGCAGTCGCAGAAGCTCTAGCGCCATTGCTTCTTCCCGTTCTTCTGATTCCAACAACGACAGCGTTCCTCGCGTTCCCCGATCTCCCCGTTCCCGTTGGCCCGCGGCGTTCCCCTCATTAGGAGCGTCTGCGTTTCCAACAG
This sequence comes from Antitrichia curtipendula, assembly GCA_951230915.1. Taxonomy (NCBI): domain Eukaryota; kingdom Viridiplantae; phylum Streptophyta; class Bryopsida; order Hypnales; family Leucodontaceae; genus Antitrichia; species Antitrichia curtipendula. The sequence goes on from OX579636.1 coordinate 43,080,526, forward strand.
GGCCCATAAAAAAATGCAAATGACATGACAAATCTTAAATAAAGTGCATCCCACAATGGAATGTACTCCTCACTTCAATTATTAAATATACTTCTTTTTAGAATGTCAAAAATAAAATACAGGACAAAAATTAGAATTGAATTCTAAGAATATCTCAAATATTTAGATTGTACAATATTGCAATCCTAAAAGCATTTGAGTACGGGTACTATTATTAACCTTTTAAGTGCTTGTATGTAATTAAATCTACTAAAATGAAAGACGGAGATGTAAACAAGTCACAATTGAATCACCAAATAGAAAATCAATTCTCCAAATCCTAAATATGTCCATGGAGATTTCAAAATATACAAATTTATGAATTAACAAACAATAAAGATGTTCTTAAATTTGAAATTTATAAATGAAAATCATAAAAATTTATAAATCTACAAATTTTAAGACTTTAGTATATCAAAATTTTCAAAATTTTAATTGATTATCTATAATAGAAGTATAAAGAACTTTAGAGTTTCAATGTTGAAACATCACTATTCAACTGAACTTTTAGAAACATATTTTTTTTAATCCTAATATACCAAAGTTTCTTTAGGGGACTCTTAGAAAATCAAATAAGCTTATGTGATCTCAATTTTCTTGACATGATTTTTTGAAAAAGAAATTCAAAGATAGGAAATCACATTAGCTTTTGGAGGATAGAATTTTTATTTTAATCGATGCTTGGGAGGAAAAGTTATGCCATCCTAAGTCTAAAAAGCAGTTCATTGGGTAGTACAAAAAAATCACAGAAAATTGAATTTTAAGTTTTTTTCTCAAAGTTTATATTTGGTCTATATGTGAAGCTTTTAATGATGTGAAGCTTTGGATTTGTAATGTGGCAATTATAGAACCTTTTGTTTTTACAAACAATCAATGCATCATTTGGAAAAAATAACTTACAACTTAATTCATTTCTAAACTCAATTTTCACAATTTTTCAAAAAAAGTTCCATATAATTCAGTTTTCTTGCTAAAACAATCTCACCATTGGAAATAGTGTATTTCAATTCCATCTTAGAACTATTAACAGTTTATTTTTTCATTCTATCTTGTACTTACTTCCACTTAACAACTTTTTTAAGAATAGGAATCAAGTGCTTTTAAAAGGTTTGTTTCCTAGACTCTCAATTCAATCTTTCAACATAAAAAATTATAAATTCAAAATAATTAGTACAAAAGTTTTAAGTTAAGAAGATTCAAAGCTACAAAAATCTAATCAAAGTGCCAAAAAAATTTGTTTTCTTCACTTTAAATGCAAATATTTTGCAAACTACGTGTCAAAATTTCCAAAATTTCTCCTTCACATTTTTTTATTAGTCTAGTGCAAGACCTTGTAGTTAGATATGGGGAAAAAATTAATTTTTAAACATTTTTGCTCTTTGCAATAGAAATGGCAGTTTTGAGTGTTTTTTAATGAAAAAAAGACCTTAGGACCTTAGTAATTAAAGAATTCCATGTACAAAATAAACCTTCATGTTTTACCTTTTTAATTAATCCTAATTATTTCTTCCTTTTTGACCCAAAATCACAACCTTATTTTGTGTATTCAAATTAGACCACTTTCAAAATAAAATATAATAATAAAAACATGAATTATAATTGTATAGATGTATTTGTATGTATAATATATATATATATATATATATATATATATATATATATATATATATATATATATATATATATATATAGTAGTGTACAACATCATTCAAACAAGACGGAGCTCGATGCCGCAGCGAGAGTGAACCCGTCGCAGCACGAGGGCAAGGGTGACAGAGGGGTAGTATGACGCTCTGAGCGTCGAAGAGAAGGTCGATGATTCTGCACCAACACCGCAACAAACACAGGGACAACACCGCAAGGATCATCAACCTGTTGGAGCGGCATCGAGCAACTGGAGCTGTCCCGAGAATTTCGGATCTGGGAACTGAAGACGCATCTCAGGAAGTTGGAACGCGGCGCCTGTATCTGAAGCAGCTGGAGGCCTGCGCAAACCGGGACGCTTCAGCAACACAGATCTGCGACTCCTGCGGACAGCCACAGTGGTAATGCTGCTCTCGCTCCTCCTAGTACTCCCCGTTGCAATCACCCGGAGCACCTCGGGCTACACCACCCCTGCCAATATAACAACCAAGGAACTCACGCGGCCCACCCGCACAACCGCAACACCGCAGTCTCTCAGCCGCTTCAACGTGTCCACTCGCTGCACCAACTTGATCACCAGCTGCTTCATCGACATTACTCGCTGCACCAACTTGATCACCAGCTGCTTCATCGACGTTACTCGCTGCACCGGAGAGCTCACCCGCCGCTCCAACTCGCTCCAGACTCCAGTATCGACGCAGCCCAATCCGGAGAAGCCACTGTCCCCAGGTGCAGTCATGGCAGCGACAACTCCAACCATCACCGCGGACACTGCTACGAGTTGGCTGTCTGAGCACCATCGACATCCCTCCGAGCAGCAGCTGCGGCGTCTCAACCAGGCATCCCAACGCCTCCAATCCACGCCTCCTGCACCATCTCCAACCGGTCAAGCAGCGTACCCAAACAAACCAGGTAAGTATTCTCACCCTAAAACTCTGTTTAGTATTTTCTTAAAAAATAACCTTACACTCCCTTTTCTTTGTGGCAATTGTAACCCATGTAATGCCTGGAAGATCATTGCTTCCGGGAGGGCCCCTACAATTGTTACTAAGGATATCAAAATCCATAACAAAACAAATTTACACAACCCTAATCACTATGAAAACTCATCTACACTTCACAGCTTGCCATTTTGCACCTTGCTTCATAACAGTCTTATTACACACAATATGCCATACACCTACAACTTCTCTTCTCTAAAACTTTGGACAGCTCTGATAACAAATGTTCACCTAAACAAAACATTTTACACACTAATACATCAAAAAATGAAGTGCATATACCTAAATGTTTGGCATTGCTCTCTAGTTCCCACATGCACCATGACAACCTCCTTGCAGCGTGACAAATCTGGCAACTCGACTACATTCACACAGGAGGTTGAAATGGAGGATGCCATTGTCACAAACAAGCGTACTACACCGGACTCCACCAAATCTACAAAGAAGAAAGCTAAGGCAAGTAACACTACCCTTTCTCTCCTCCAAGATCCCGCGTTGCCACCTCAGTTTTGGTATGGTTTCCCAGCTATGGAAACCATAGCCTATAAAGCAGGCATGCCACCCCTTACGATCACTTCACCAACGGAGGAGCTCATCTCAAAAGGATACATCGCAAAAGAAGTAGAAGAACTCAAGACAGCAAGAATGTCCTTCCCTCGGGTGCAACAGCAAATGTGGCCGACCTCAAGACCTGACAACATTGAAGGACAACACTTCAACATCACACAACTCCCTTTTGATATTGAGGTACACGCCAATACACAACTTTCTCTTGACTACCAAATTCTCCTACAGTTTGAGAAACCAGTCACACCTCTGAGCCAAGATCAAGCTATGAAGAAAATCCTACTTCGTTTTCAAGAGATGGAGATCCACATTGGAGATCAAATTGCCGAACCAGTAGCAATTTTATGTCATGGGCCCAAGCATGCGCGAGTTTGGTTGGGTATGGCCAAGATCCACCTCAAGTATCCCGAAGTAGATGGAATAGCATTACTCCAAGGCTTACGTATCTTTGCCATCAACCTTGATGACAACGCCCTCACTATTGCCAAGATTGCAAAATCTTTTGACCCTATTGCATCCAACAGCTTACTCTCCATCAAAATCAACAGTGAGACAATTCGCAACGTCGAGCCACACCAGCTACTCAAAGACATTGTTGAAGAGAGCTTTCACCGAGGTTTTGAGTTCGAACTCACACAAGTGCAAAAGTCTGCGAGCGACACTTATGGATGGCTCACCACAACCTCCCCGGAGCAGTTGGCCAAAATCAAGAAACACAAGGTTGCAATCATGGGAGAGCTCCTCCAACCAGTCATCAAAAATCCCAATCAACTGTCCCGAGAAGAGGTAATCAAACGCAACTACCTTGTGCTTATTGTCAAAGGACTCAATCTCACCAAACCTACAGATATGGTGTCCAAGAGCTTACAAGACTATATGGGTGCAAAGAATGTTGTCTCCATCTTCTATCCGCGTCAGAAGGGAGACACTCACAGTGGCATCGCCAATGTCGAGTGCTTCAACGCAGCCGTCTACAAACAACATATCAAGAAATCTGCACGACTCCATCACAAGTGGGTGGAATTTCAACCTCACCCCAACTCTCTTGACAATAGTGCCAAACCTAATGAAGAAACATTGAAACTCTTAGGCTTTCAAGACATCAACACAGCTCTTGCAGGGACAGTCCAAGCACTACAGAACATAGCAGAATCGGCAACAGCATCCAAGCCACAGATGAACAGGGAAGACCTATCCACCCTAGTCAGTGATGTTGTTGCTAAAGAGAACTCCAAACTCCGTGTTGAGTTTCAGGCAGATATGACTCAACTCAAGGATGACCTTAGAGTTGAAACCCAACACTACGTAGATAAGATTGACTATGAGCTTAGAGGTGCACTCACCAACTTAGAGGCAATACTAAGCCAAGGCATGCAGGTAGTCAGGAACCTAGCCCACCCTGCTATTACCGCCCCTGACCCCACTCTCCCGCCAAACTAGTTTGGACTCACAACCCCATCACCCAAAAACAGAGTGCCTTAGACATATACCTTAGTAGAAACACACATATCTTCTTATATACCATTTTGTATTTCACTCATCTTCTGTAATTCAACAGACATCTGCATTTTTTCTATACATACATTGTCTACATTTCAATCCTACACTATAACAGCACCCACGAAAATCCCACACATAGCTCACAATCAACTCTATTATGCCCTTACATACATATATACTACAACAAAAATACACAAATACTCTCTAACACAAAAACCCATACAAAATCAAATAAAAACCCACATACCACACCAAAACCAAGGAAAACAATTACTATAGTACAACCACCTATCCAAATAAGCAGTATAAAAATCCAAACAATCTTTAAACATCAAATACATACACCAAAGATAAAAATAACAAACATCACTTCAGACAAGCCAACACCCAAAAACACAACTACAAACAATTTAATAAACCTCACACCAATCCACGCATCCAAAATAAACTATTACCAAAAAAATACAAAACTAAAATTAATACCCCAAACAAACAGACAACTCTAGTTACAACTACAAAGACAAATTGGCACATAACTACAACATTCACCAAAGGCTACCATCACCTAAAGCTCCAGAAATTGACCTCAAAAAACACACATCCAAAACAAACCCAACCTAGCAACCTTGCCCAACAAAAAATAAATAATCCACAAAAAACTAAAATTACACAACATACAACCCACATACAACCCACATACACAACAAACACACCAACTACATTGTCTACAAAACATACACCAATATACTCACAAAGATAAAATACTCTAACATGAACAATCTATACACAATACTTATAATGTACACCTCACACAATACATACAATAAACAAAAACCTTATAAGAAAACTAACATCACTTCCCAAACAAAATCCCACACACCACTACTAGCACACAACCAATCCTATTACAAAGACTGCCCCCCAATCACCAACATTGGAATGCTCCAGATGCATATTCTACTTATTTTATGTGGAGATATTGAAACTAACCCAGGACCCATGCCTGATATACTTGCAACACACCCTCCCGCACATAAAAACAGATGTAAAATGTATTTTATCCCATGTACAATCAAATTACAACCCGAATACCAACACTTAGCAAAAATCTTTGCCCCCACACTAAACAACACACACATCCACCACAATGATGCAACTACAGACTACCCACACCTATCACGATATGCTTATCAAAACCAACACCACCCACCATCAAGAATTCTATTCGCACTTATTACTACAATTAGCCCACAACTACAAACATGTGACCAGCTACTAGCACAAACACCAACCCCAGACTGGACCACATCTCTACTAATGAAAATGACCTTACTACAAAATCCACCTGAAAGACATGTCACAACACCTCACCCATATATACAATTTAGGAACACAAATCAACAGCTCATTAAACCCCCCAACTCAATACATAATGAAATATACAATTTTATTAAACAAACACGTATACCACCTACCCTACAAAATATGCTCAATAAATTCCCATATTTACCTGAGAATCTACTCACAGAAACACTAAAATGTAATGACACTATGGAAGAATACTCCCACCCCCTTCCTATACCCAACATACCTCCAATCCATACACCAAATATACAAACAACCAACTCCAATACATACATCACCACATGGAATGCCGCATCACTTAATACCGCTCTGCCTAACCTTCATCAACTAATACCAAATACACCAAACACTCCTGCAATAATAACTATTCAAGAAACCAAAATAACAGCGACAAAATCTACAAATTACATCCAGAAACTATTCCCACAATATAAACTCATATTCAACAACACGTTGGCACTCACTAGATGCATACAACAAAGAAAATCATACACACCAGGACGTGGTGGCCTTCTCACCTTCATTAACAAACAATATGCATACCCCGGCAACGTCACCAAAATCCCAACCCCTGCAGAACTCTCACCATATTTGCAAATAATAACACTTAACAATCAACCTTTAAAACCATGGCTAATACTACATATGTATATGCCCTCCCACATAGACGATTTACAACTCATACCAAAAATCAAACAAAATATAACATATCAAATCTCTTTACATCCACAATACACCTATGTTCTATGTGGCCACTTCAACAGAGACATTGCCCTCATTGGTAGACAAAACGAAACTAATATAACTCCACCTCAACCAGAAGACATAGAATGGCGTACATTTACAAACACCTTGCAACTCACTTACATACCCAACAATAGTACATTCTCTAGACAAGGGGGGCAAAACTATACCCAAACTAGCTTAATAGATGGCTACTTCATAAATGCACCTAACATTGCTTTATATACAGCAATCACAAATCATAATCACAACCTAAACTCAGACCACTCACCAGTAACATTACACATACCACCCAATACACTCCTAGCACATCCCATACCACAGATACCCAATACACCACCAAGAATATTGAACCCTATTCCACAAAAAAACCTAGAACAATTCAAAACACAATTTGTTGAAGAACACACACTCCAAATCAACGAACTCACAGCCACCCTCACTAACGAACACCTAACGGACCAACAATGGAACATCGCATGCACCACACTAGATCACCTCACACAAAGCATATCACACAAAATACTCGCAAACTGCAGCGCACCACCACTCCCCCAACTAACACAACGTACAAAACAACAAGGAGGCTTCCTACCAAGGAAATTACAAAAACAATGGAAAGCCCACCTCTCTACATACCATCTAATCAGAAAAGCAATATACATAACAAAAAACAACATACACTGGACATCACACCCCATAATAGAGGAGCTACGAAACCATACCCATGTCCATATACCGCCACCCACAATACATACAACCAACCAACAAGACTGGATAAAAACACTTGCCGAAATAGCCAAAACAGCAAACATACAGGCTCGCAAAATTACAACACAATACACTCAAAATTGTATCAAAAAAGCAATCTCAAAATATAGACAACTCTACAAAAAAAGTCCCAAAAAAATAAATAAAAAAGTATTCAACAACCAAAACACACCTCCACTTGACTGCATTATGGACAGACAGAACACCCTACTTACTAACCCAGAAGACATTGCCAACGAAATACATATTCAACAATCAATTAGTAACAGACCCACGGTCCCAACATGCTATTACCTACCAGAACACCCACCACATTGTACATGTGGAGTGAGACAATATCCATGGCACGACTTAGACGGTTTTATAATAGACAAACGTGGAACCCCAGAAACCCCCCTACACCAGTACTTTAGCAAAGAAACATACGACCTATGTTTAAAATACCTAGCCAATAACAAAACCCCTGGCCCAGATACAATTCCAAATGTGATCCTAAAAAATATGCCACACAGTTTCCACAACCTACTCTTTTTATTCTTTAAACACTGCTATAAACAAAAACAAATACCAACATCATGGAAAACTAGTCTAACTATACTACTCTACAAAAAAGGAGACCCATCCCAATTACAAAACCACAGACCTATCGCACTTGCAAATACTATCTACAAATTCTTCACTAGCACTCTAACTCTAATCCTATCCGACTATGGCGAAAAACACCAAATATTACATGATAGCCAAGAGGGATTTAGAGCCAAAAGAAGCACATCACGACAATTACAGCTCCTCATTGCAGCTTTAGAAGATGCACGGTTCACAAATCAAGATATTTATTTACTATACATAGACTTCAAAAATGCCTTTGGTTCTATAGACCATGCAAGACTCTTAGCCATAACGACAGACCTCGGATATCCTAAAGATGCAGTAGCTTTGATAGGAAATATCTACACACACTCCACTACAAAAGTTATTGGCGAACATTTTGGCACAACCAAACCCATACCAATACAACGTGGCACCATCTAAGGAGACACTCTAAGCCCCTATCTCTTCCTTATCTTTCTAGAACCATTACTCAGATGGCTCCAAAGAGGCAAAAATGGATACAGTTTCGGTACATCTAAAATAACTATTTGCTCCGCAGCATATGCAGATGACTTAGTAGCTGCATCAAATAACATTCAATCATTACAATCTCAACTAAATAAGCTAGACAAATATTGTGAATGGGCCGGCATAGACTTAGGAGTACAAAAATGTGCAATCACGGGCTGCCCAAATAAATCAAAAACAAAACCAGATACCTTCAAAACTCAATTACAAGCCATGAACATTAATTACAGAAACCAACCTATACCAGTCTTACACCAAAATGAACCTTACACTTATTTAGGGATACAATTAGCACCCTCATTAAAATGGAAACTACAAACACATATTACCACTAAAAAAGTCACAGATCAATGCACACAACTTGCAAAGTGCCCAGCCACAATAAAACAAAAAATCAATATGGTAGACACCGTAATCAGAGTTGGCATAGCCTACAGCTTCCATGCAGTTCCATATTTTTTACCCACTATCAAAAAACTAGATAAAAAGATCATCGGAATCCAAAAAACCATATGTGGTCTACCAAAATGTACTGCAAATGTAATCGCACAACTACCACACGAACTATTTGGACTAGAAGCCTTCTCACTTACAAATGCATACCTCCGATGTATTAGTGAACAACTTAGAAATACCCTAAACGATCCAGGAAGACTAGGAATAATATATAGAGGACTCACACATCATATCTTAGCCAAATACGGCGGTGCAGAAAACATCCCTAGAATCAAACAACACGATTGTATCAGATCACCTACAACACGAACTCTATTCCTCTTAAAAAAACGAAGTAGGTATCCACCTCAAAAGCATAAAGGAAAACTTCCAACTACATGCAACAGAACTTGAACAAGAATGGATGTCACAAACCACCCTCATTCTACCACACATAAACCCCAAACTTTCTCTTAAAATGATACATAAACTCCTATTACACAAAATATACAAAATTAAGCACATTACACTCCCAAATGGCACTAACCTAATGTCACCTGAAGACTTTAAAACATACTATCAAACCCCAACTAAAACAGAAAAAACAGCCTTAAACATAGCAGAACAACTCTTCTGCTACCCAAGATGTACACCAGAATGTTCAAACTCCTGTCAAAGACACCCTATAATACAAACTCTTAAAACACAATACATATCAGACAACCGAGCTCTAAACCCAAGAAATCAAGACAATCCTCTACACCTCCCACTACAACAAATACTGCAACAACAAAAACCACCTATACATATTCATAAGAACCCACTCAGATTTCCCATAAATATTATAACGGACCACAAAACCATAGAAACAAAAGATAAATACAAAATTTCAAAAAAATCTAACACATATCTTTGCCAATGGACACTTCAAGATAATACAATGTATACTAAGTGGATGCCAATAAGAGACCACTTCCCATTCAATCTACCAACGGCTATCACACACAATACCACCCTACTAATACAATATTATACAAACCAAAAACACAAGCACTACACAAACATCATTATGGCAGACTTTTATCATACACAATATAGAGATACACGAGTCATCTCACCACCACCAACAATCCCACTCACATACATCTGCACTACTGAATGCAATCCAGAAAAAGACATAAAGACAAATACACACACCATACTAACACAAAACGAACTCACCCACATATATCTAGATACGGGCCAATACCTCATCACCATCCCAACCACTAGATTACAATGGCTCTAGAAACAATATCACACAAACAGATATAACACACATGGCCTAACACCACCTACACAATCATTCGAAAATGAAATCGCGTGGCTTTATCAAAGATACAAATATAAAAAATCCAAGAAAAACCCACTTCAAACTTCACACCACACCCTCCCGCAAAACATCTTAGACTCCCTAACAACAACATTCAACATCTCCCATTCATATCTCTCCTCACCAATTACATGTTCCACACACATCACAAAATTCTACTCTCCATTCGAAAGAGATAAAATATTTGGCTCACTTGGCAAGGCTTTTGAATATAAATGGATAGGCATCGAGTTTGCACACCCACATAATGAGGAAACGGCCCAACAAGCACTACACTAGGCCAGACTAGCAGCCAAACATGATCCAAACACCATAACTATACTTGCCATCCCAGACATAAATTGGTACCAGAACATCTCCCCCCATACTGGCCCATTCAAAGACACACATGTCATTGCACATTTTGCCGCAGACACTATTACATATGACGAACCAACAATCCCTCCTGAGCTCAATCGACGCCCACGTACTGAATCCCTTGCAATACATATTTTTTGCACACACCACCAAAATCACAATATCGGTCCACCCAACCAAATACACTCCCTCACAAGGATCCTCCAACATATGCAAATCACACAATATCACATACAAATTGCTACTCCAACACCCAATAATGTAACAGTGAATAAAAACTCCAATTGGAACAAACTCACATACACAACAAACTACAACCCAACAAATATATATACGCCCCCATTACCAACCTATGCAACTAACACACAATTAAAATTTCCATCACAATATAGCTACTACACTGATGGATCATTTATACCACCTAAACAACATATAGATGGACACTGGATACGAGAAAAAGCGGGTTACGATATATATAATACCTCCAAAGAACTTCAAATTTCTAAACGGCTACCCGGTCTCCAAACCTGTTTTAGAGCCGAGTTAATGGCTATACATAAAACACTACGAATAATTACTACCAAATACCCAAATGAACCAGCACACATATTTACAGATTGTTTAAACTGTCTACACGTACTTAACACACAACTTAAACACCCTACTCTCCATCGTAACCATGCAGAAAAAATCATATTGGCTTCTATGGTAGAAATGTTACAAAGCCGAACACAAGCTACGACTATCTACAAAATCAAAGCCCACGTCAATATTGAAGGCAATGAAGCAGCAGATAGACTTGCTAAAAATGGTACCACAAAGGAATACAAATTTGCCTCAAAACCATATGAATTTGCACACACTATGCCGTTCTACTATCAGAAAGACGAATGGCCAGGCCCAGCCCAACGACCTGACAAAGGTCCGGTTAGATGCCTCAAAACATACATCACCAAAAATGATCGGGATAAAAATCTGGTTATATTGGCACAACGATTTCCAAACATTAGCAAATGGACACTTAATCCTGACATTGATAATGATCTTTCTAATGAATTCTGGTATAACACCGAAATAACAGACTCCCAAAAAACAAGTTTATTAAAATTCCGCACCGGCCAATACATGGGCAATGCTAGAAAACAACTATTTTTTGGTATAACAAGATTTCCATCTATCACATGTTCCATATGTAACTCTAATGATGCGGACACATGGCTGCATGTACTCCTCAAATGTACCCAACACCACATCCACGCCCTTAGAGTCAAAAGACACAACAGAGCAGTTTGGGAACTAAGAAAATTAATCCTATCCACCAATAAAACTAGAAGCTATACTCTCATGAATGCAGGAAAATTCAACAACAACCCACAAGAAAACACAGTTCCCCTTTGGCTTCTACCCTGCTCTTGTAACAGACAAAGATGTCACTGCAACGCTAAATTAAAACCTGATATCCTATGGGTTAAAGGACTCCCCTACCAAAGCAATCCACCACTTAACCCAGACAACAATCTCACTATACAATTCATAGAATTCACATACACTAATGACAGATTCTCACAAACAACAATAGATAACAAAATCCAAAAATACCAACCGTTAATCAATAACATCATTGCCCAAGGGTGGAATGTAGAGCCACTCATTGTCATCACAGCAGGAGCCAGAGGAACAACACATGCCCCATCAATGAAACTCCTTGAAACCAAACTTAATCTACCCAACACGCCCTTAATAAACACTTTTAAAGCAATCAACACCATTGCCATACAATATGCTGGATCAATCATCCTGCACAAAAGAAAAATAGAAAACAACCAACCACTCCCAACAGAATAAATATAAAAATAAAACAAAATAAAACAACATGAAACAAAAGATTTAGTGATGAAGATCACTCTTTTTGTGTTAACATTGGCTGCAAACACTTGTCTCAAAT
>OX579636.1:45777958-45845959 GCA_951230915.1 Antitrichia curtipendula
AACAATCATTAGTACTACTAGTTCCCGTTTCAATACTCCCACCCTCTTGTAAGTATTGTGGTAGGAAGACTTCTTTGATAATACATATTTCAACTTTATGTGGTGTTGCCAAGTCACGGCAGCAGTACATAATGTCATGAACTTGTGGCCATGGAGGGCAATATCCAATACCTCCCAATTGAACCAAATGCATCGGAACCTTCAAATTAGCCATCTTCAATGCAACAATAGCATATGTTCTTCCAAGGATGGGTTGTTCCATAAATTTGTTCAAAATCAAGCGTGTTGGTCGGCAATCATCTCTTGTGTAGAACTTTGGTCTTGAATCTAGGAGGCACATCAAAGAGGAATTTGATAATTGAACAACTGTGTTGTCATTGGCTTCTGGTATTTGAGATCACAACATTAAAAAAATATTTTTATGTTTGCACAAATATTCTTCTATATTGATCAATGGTCGATAATCAATACGTCGTTTTTTGTAATAAAGATTCCTTGAGATTCAAGAACCTCCTTGCAGTGACAAGGTGGCAACAACTCTTTGAGCTTTTCCAACTTCAAGGCCTTCAATCTTGAATGTGCTACAATGATTCCTTTTTTTGTAGGATTCATTGCATGCATGAGCATTAGGAGCTGCATACATTACCGCATTAGTTTATAAACTACAGAAATACAGAATATTGCAATAGCAACAATGGGCTCATAAACTTTTGCAGTAATAGGATAGAATGATAGTGAGTTACAATGAATGCATTATCACACAAGAGTCATTAAATTTCTTTATTTGTTTGAAGACTAGGACAAAAATTTGTTGTTAGAAGATGTTGATGGATTTCTTCTACTTCTTTTTGTGGGGGATATAAGTTATCATTATCTTTGGCAATACTTTTCCTTGCAGTTCTATAGGCAACACGTGCTTCATATTTGCAATATGTTACTTCTGATAACTTCTGATTTGTTTTAATACTCTTGTATGATGATACACTTCTTTCAAAACGGTAACACCAATACAAATCATGTGGTAAATACACCTGCTAGTACAAATAGTTGTCTCAAATCCATTCCATCATAGTTTTGAGGATCTTCGCGTTCATTTTCCAAATTTTTTTCAAATAAATGCTCCAAGATTTTACCTTGTATAGTAATTGGTACATTAAATTCATCAAGATATTCTTGGAAATGTACCACCTTATTTTCAATGGCTTTTGCCAAATCTATCTGTATTAGAACAGAAAGTAGAATTCTGCCATTTATAAATCCAACTCCAGCCCACTTATCGACAACATCTAGCTAAAATTCAATAAAAGATGTTGGAGGTGAATTTGTTGTTTTGCTAGTTGAAGGACTTTCTTCACCACCTAACATTGGAAATCCCATACTTGATTTTGAAGAAGGAAAAGAAGTTGGTGACAAAGAGGAAGATGATGATGGAACAAGTAATGGAATAGGTGCTGCATGTGAGGGCCCTACTGCATCTTCTGAAGATGCATCACTATTTGAATTTGCTTTGCGTCGATAATAAGTGGACCTTGAAACTTTTTTCCCACCTACAAAATATTTTTTGGGACCCATACCTTAAAATCATCACAACAAAACAAACTTAGGTGTGGAATGAACAATGTTCAATAGATTATAGAAGATGCAATGAAATTATAAATAATAAAATTTCAAATAACTAGTATGGTTAACAAAATATATATAAATAAAAACCACAACTACACCACCACCACCAAAATAATAATAAAAAAAACAAAAAAAACAATTAATCCAAAATAAGATACAGATGCACAAATTTTTTTAACCACAAGCGTACAAAAAATATTAAATTTAGAGTAATCTTCTTTGAACAATACAAGAAACCAATTCCAAAATAAAGGTGTGTTCACTCATTTATTTTTGTGCAAAGTTTTGATTTGATCTTCCTGTTTGCAAGCAAGTAAAAATGAAAAGTTTTGTTACACAGACAATGTAGAGAGACAAATATATATGTATATGAAACTTTTGTTAAAAAAATTATATATAACTATCATCTATTTCCTTCTTGTATATATATATATATATTGCACATGTTGAAGTAAAAGTTTTCACTTTTACTTTAATATAGAAGTGTTACTACTAGAAGTGTAGTCATTTTAAAACAAATATACACTCTACTAGTTGTTTACTACAACAAATAATTTCATGTATTTTAGCAGAACATGTAGGGTAGAATGTAGAGTACCTGAAACTCATGTTCTCATATAAATACCAAATGATATTTTTAGTTAGTTAAATTACTGATGAATCTGTATCTATTCTTGGTAAGGCTCATATACTAATAATTTTTCTAATTTTTAATAACCATTAGTACTTTGATATTATATAACTTTTGCAGTTTACTAAATTCTAGTACTTTGCAATGGTACCAATAGTTGCCCACGGCAAACAAACAAAACTAATGACCTATTTTGATGTATGATGTTATTGTAGCAAAATTGTAGAAAGCTTTATATTAATTTTACTTGTTAATATAGCAACTCCTTCTTTTAAATACAAAAGTCCAAGGGAACTAAAAGTGTACTACTAGTACAAAGTCAAGTGTCCTCGGGGAGTTCACTTACAGTTTCCATTAAAAACCACGTGCAAACAAATCTTTGGACCTCCTATGTACTTTTTGAATTTTAAATATAAATAAATAAACAAAACTCCTTCCCAACGTGCAAGACAGATTGAAGAAATGGACACGGTGGAGATGGACTACATGTTTGGGCAGAGAACACGGAAAAGACAAGTAGGCCTACCAAAATAAAGTAAGTGTGCTCATTGCTTCACAAAGGAACTTTTGCATTTTTTCCATAAGAGTCATAGAAGACATAATTATAAAGATTAAAAATGAACAAACCCTTGAAGGGCAAACCAAGCCTTAGAGGCCTTGTAGTAGTTAGGAGAATCTTGCTAATAACTTCAACTCTGTTGAACCAAATTAAATTTTTTAAAGCCACGCGTAGCATACTTTACATAATTACATAAGTTTTGGAATGATTAGTTCTTAAGAATTAAGAAGAGGTAACGTTTTAGGGTGGAAGTACACTAATAGGAGCCAACTTGGGCGTAACACCTCCTTTTTTTTAAGAATCTTCATTCTAACTCTTGAATATAAGTTGAAATATGAAAAAAAATTGAAGAGCATTGTCTCTTAGTTATGGCTACATGATATAATGTAAAACGAAATTAATTATGTTAAATTTCTAAACATCAAAAGGGCTAAAATGTAGTTGTAACCACTGCTTAATTCTGCTTAATTGGATTCAATAAAGACCTATTATAGATGATTTAAAGACTATTTTAGATGAATAAACAACAATTTTTGGTAGAGTATTGCAATAAGAATCCATTACAAATGACTTAAAGACTATTTTAGATGAATAAGCAACAATTGTTTGGTGGAATATTCCATTAAGGACCTCTATAAGCACTTCAATAACGTCTACAAGTGGCTCCTATTAGCGTACTTCCACCCTTTACACTAATAACAATCCTCATTTAAAATACTGTAATTACCTGTATAAAATAAGTTCTTTGAAATCATTCAAAAGTTTGGAAAAGGTAATTCCTAAAATTGTACAACCAGATTATTGGTAATAACATGCCCAAACATGTGGAATTGTTTTTGACTGAACAAGCAAACTTATAAATAATCTAGGATTATTTACAAATAGTTGGAGAATTGTGTCAATGAGGTGGTCAAATTTTAAAATAAATCACTTCAAAACCTTAAAAACATGTGCTTCAAATTTTTTTAAATTTTTTCATATCTCACATAATGCAATTCCTATGATTTCCTTTAAGATTTTATTCAATTTTTGTCATATTGTTTTCTTGGAATGAAATTGATTAAGAGAATGACTCAGTTAGAAAGCCACTTCACGTAAATAAGATTATGACTGGAAGAAGAGAAAATTTGTAGAACTTTGTAAAATGGTATGGTTTGTGTCACCTACAATGGAACATTATAGAATACTATTATGCATATGACATTTAATACGAAGTCAAAATTTTAATGTCTTAGCATTGCAAGTTCTTGCATAATATATATTCATATATTTGTATACATGCTTTTGTCCACAAAGAATTTGTGTGCTAAGAGACAATGGAAACAAGAGGTGTTAAACTTGTTTCAAGATGGAAAATAAAAAATTATTAAATAAGTTAAATGATATCAGAATTAAATTTTGGACTAAGTCAACTTCAAGAATTAAAAAAAGGTAATATTTGACACTGATGATATTTCTTTAGCATATGAAATAATGAATGTATGAAAACAAAAGTGTAGGACCATAAAAAATTACATTTTTTGAAATAACTTTAATTTTTTACTTAAAAAATATGAAATATTTGTTTTCAGTTTCATGTGAAATTCACAGTGGTTATTGTGTTGTATTAGCACATGCAAATTCCATTTTTTGGCAATATCTCATTAGGAATATTAAATTTCAACAAGGACAAAGTCACAAAGCCAAACCACTGATTAAAACCAAACCAAAATCAAACAAGTCAATGAACAAAACCAAGAGAAACCAAAGAGAACTAGATGTCAATTTCGGAACTCATTGTTGTATTTTCTTTTATTCCATTGGGAAGTACTCAACAAGGAGGGATGCAAAGATTTTGTTTTCTAGCATTTAGACTTATGTTGCAAAAGTTATAGAATTTCAAAGTATTAATGGTATACAATCATATCTCTGGGACTGGGTATTTGCTAGAGCCAATTTTGGTACCCTTGGAAAGTACTCAACGAAAAGGGATGCACACACTTTATTTTGTGGAATCTAAACATACGTTCTAAAATTGGTAGAAATTCAAAGTACTAATTGTAAAAAAAACAAGACTTCAAAATAATTGCTACTATTGTTGGTAATACTAAAGTTTACATTTGGAAGTCATGGGAGTTTTGATACTTAGAAAATATCCAGAATTCCAAAAAACCCAATCCAAATGAAGTCCATGACTCACCAATGCATCTTCTCCCATTCCGTCACAAACTCCAATAACACTACTAACCTTCTTTATATTGAATACATTTTGAATCATTTCAATTAATTTAAACAAAAACATTTCAATTGATTTAAACAAAAAGTTGGTAAATTAAGTTAAGTTTCATCTCCAAAAATCCGTTTGGGATTTCAATCCTCCAATCAAAAGTTATGGACTAATTTGAAAGAGGGGTTGGAAGGGAATTTTCTTTTGACATTTTCAAACATCCTCTCTAAAATTTGTCCATAACTTTTGATTGGAAGATCTAAAGCCCAAACGGATTTTGGGAGATAAAATTGAACTTAATTCCTAAAAGATCAAACACCATTTTTTGACAACATAGCAATTTTGGGCAGCTCGCTACGACCGTAATTTTTATTTTTTTCTTTGAAATTTTCACACAAGATGTGCCCAAGGAGTAGCTTCAAGGCCCAATAATTTTCATAACTTTTGACAATGTGGTTAAAAAGTTATTGCATGATATGTCATTTTCATTGGTCGGCGGGCAGCCAGGGCAGCTGAAAAAACTTCTTTAAGAACATTTTATTTTTAAAATAAAAATTTAAAATTGATTATTTAGATTTATGTATACATGGAAAGCTTTAAATTACTCTATTTTGATTAATGTGATAAATGGCATGAGGAGTTTTAGTTTGAGGGTACTTATGGAATCTCTACTCTAAGATAAACTTTGAAGTCTTTTACTTAATTCAATTTTCAATATTTTTGAAAAACAACAACAACATTGGATGTAGATTTTTTATTATAACATTACAACCATTGGGATTGGCATTTTTCAATTCCATATTTAAATTCTTAACAATTTAGTATTTTCAACAATCTCTACCTCTTTCTACTTACTGTTTTTTTCCTATATGTTTAACAATTCCAAATGATCTGAAAATTTCTAAGCATGTAGCCAACTTGCCTTGAAGAATGAGTCCAAAGAGTAACCACCATTTTGGACACATTTTCATACAAATGTGACCTTGTGAAGTGCAGCTGCCCGAATTTTCGCAAGGACAAAAAAAAGATTGTTGGGTGAATGCAAGAAAGACTAGTACTATTTTTTGTCACACTTGACGTGTCGGACTTGTTATCGGCTATAACTTTTGAACAATGAATCCAATTAACTTGAAATTTTTTTTGGAGATGGATAACCTGATCTTGTTTAGATCCCTTATTTTTCAAAAAAAGTTAAAAATCATTTTACATTTAAATTTCAATTTAGCTAATTTGTCACACTTTGCAGTTTAGGGGTTTTTAGTGCTGGGGAGTATCCAAACTTAATGATCTAGATCTGAAATTTCTATGGTCTATTCCCATGGTAGTAAGTCATGTTCCTACCAATGGAAATTTAAAAATATTTTATATTATGCCCTCCACATACGTGCAAATAGGGCTCCCTTGCGCGCGCAGTTCTGAACATTCAAAATTATTTCAAGATTATTTTTTTGGTGAAATGTCTTTCCTATAAAGTACTCCCGAATGGCCAATTTTTAGTTTCCTTAAAAATTGTTTTTCCTATTTTCTACAAATTAAAATGTGAAAGTACCTATTTTCATGAGATTTTGCACTTTTCTAGTTCTCCTACTTAGAGAATTTTTCTATGCTTTTCCTTCCTAGGGTAACTTCTTCTTAAAGGTGTATACTTTGAATATATTTTTCAGATTATTTTAAAATTGTTTTTCTAATTATACAATATTCCCAAAAAAACATGAGTACTGTGGAAAATGCTACGCAAAGTGGACGGTCTTTCTTGCATTCACCCTGTTGTCAATTCAAACGCTCTTATCTTGCAATCCACATGGTGGAAATTTCTGAAATTTTTTCCACAACTTCTCAAAATAGTTTAATACAATATCCTATGGCTATATTTTTCCAAAAATGTTTTTTTTTCTAAAATTTGATACTTGTATTGGAAACAGTAGTTTTGGAGCGGTTTTGGTGAGAACATAGTCTCTGACCTTTAGGGGTTAATTTCCTAACTTTTTTTAGTTCAAAGTTTTTTGAAAAACTTATTCTACTATCCCTAAATGAGGTCTGAAATTCTACATCAAACCTCGGGGGGTGAATTAAGTTCTATTACAACAAACCACGTGCAAACAAGTAGTTTCTAATAAACTATAATTTCAACCTAAAATTTTGAGCATTGTTTAATAATGACTATAGGTTTCTATTTCCAAAATTTCCAACTCAAATACAATATGAAATGATTTCTAGAAGAGGTTGAAAATGAACTAAAATGGAACGTTTTTCAACTCAAATAATTATAGAGAACACATTTAGATGACCATTGAATCAATATTCAACTTAAAATGAGCTTTCAACAGAGAGTTCTTTTTAAGGATTTTTTGTTCATTTTTTAGACAATTTTTTCTTATATAATATAGGGGCGTGAAAGTTATTTTTTAGTTCTATAGTGTATCTTTTTACTTCAAAAATTAACAACTAATTATTATTAACAAATAAAAATATCAATAATTCAAAACATAAACTTTCAAAATAGAAAAATCTATTTATATTTATATTATTATTTTTGATTCAAAATTCAAAAAGTAAATAGGAGGTCCAAAGGTTTGTTTGCACGTGGTTTCTAATGGACATTCTAAGTGAACTCCCCGTGCACCAAACACAATTCCTACTTTTTACTTAACTATGAGTGGTTGAGAAGCTACAAATTTTAATTTATATATTCCAAATGGATTGTTCTACTTTCTACCACGTCATGTATGTATAAAGAGCTTCACTTTCACTTCAAAATTGGAAATTAGTCATTGATGGCCACGTGGAAAATTGCATTGGTCAATTACTCCATGGATTCTAGCTTGGGGTTTTTTGGAAACCCATTTTTATTACAATTGTTTGTTGGTTTGTATATTTTGTCCTAAAATTAGAAAAAAAATGGAATACACCATAAATGTACTACCACTATCCTAATACTGAACTTTAAGTTAATGATGTATGAATGAATTTGACGGATGACAACTCCAAAGAGGAAAAGGCAGTGTCTCTGAATGCTTTTGCATGTTAAGGTAGACAAGCCTATTACCACCCTGATTTGCGATCTGACTATGTTGGAGTCACCTATTTTTCAATGGGGTCACCTATTTTTCAAAGGTGTATGCATGTTTCACAAATCAAACCCAAGTGGAATTATAATTTTTTGATGAAAATTGAAATTTCTATGAATTGTTGAAGTTGACTGCCCTGATATTACAAATCCGCCCATGGATTAATTTATAAAAGTCAGATCAACAACCCATTACCGCCATAGATTGTATCTATAAGTACTTGGATATCCACCAATCAATGGTAGACACGTTACCCAAGTTGACATTAATGAGCTGATTTTGTGAGAAAAATAGATGAACTTAGATGAGTTTCAGGGTGGTAATGGGGCCAAAAGTAAGATGTCGGAAATAGGAAGCTGATGGGAATAGGCTGGTTTACCTTATGACCAAAGGTAGAAGAAACTGCAAAGAGTACCCTCACTGGAGCTAATTAATTGGAATGTTACGAATTATGAAGCATCTCTGTGGAAGACGGGCAGGGAAGCTGTGGAAGACGGGCAGAGAAGCCAAAATCAAGTCGACGGGCTTCACGGAGAAACTTTGGCAGTTCTTCCGCGAGACTCGGGGAAGAAAAGAAAAAAGCTCCCTGTGAGGGACCGGCAGTCACTTTCCCCGTAACATACGTTTCCGATGTTGCGGCGACTTGCAAGACCTGTTGATCAAGTCATCGACAGCAATACTGTACAACATCAATCATCATGAGACATTTGGGAAGACATTCAAGCATCGGCGGATCCGCTTTCTGCATGGAACACCCAAAATTCGTTGAAACTTCTGTATTTATCGGTACGTTGTGCACTAAAGTATAGAACCCGACCGTACGGGTTTCGTGCTTGCAGACAGACTCGCTGTTAAGTTGCACACAGCCAGGGACCCACGTTAAGTGACTGTCACGGCAAGACCGTCGCCCGCGTGGTCCCACTAGCTAGGTGAAGCTCGATCGAATGGGGTCTCCTTGCAGCACTTAGTTTGGTCTGAGGGTCTGGTGTCTATCCCTGGCATCGCCTCCAGGTGGTTAAATATTTTGCATTCCGATTCTTCACCGTTGTAATAAATTTCGGCAAGAAAAAAAAAAAAATACATGTGCGTACCCGAATTTCAACTGTGGTTGAAGCCCGCTCTGGAGTCTGTGTCTTGAGTCTGTTGCTTTTCACTGAAGCTGTGTGGAGCGTATATAAATCGAGACCTATGTTCTCCGATCTAAAACAGGGTTGAGAACAACACAGCTCATTCATGTCTTCATGCACTTCAACTCCCTAGACCATTCGATCGCCAGTTCAGATACTCGATCGTTCGTATGCAGAGTCTGAACCACATTTTCCATTCTCTGTAATTTAATTTCCAGTCGCTCGTTCATCTCATGGAAACCAAGCGTACAACAGTTACATTGAACGAGTTTTCGAGAGATTGCACCAGTTTTTAGGAGATTGGACCAGGTTTTGAGACTGAGATCGAACACCATATCATGCCATCGTGCTATGATAATTACGGTGAGCCCACATACGTTTCCAACGGCGATCCATGGTTCAACCGAGACGGCATTTTGTACCTGGATTCCGCACCAGTATCCTTCCGAACGCCTCCATTCTACAACGACCCCTACTACCGTCGCCCCTTCCATGACCAGCACCCTGATTTCAGCCATGGCGGAGAGCTCAATATTCCAGTCAGGGAACAGGTGAGCATTCGACGGGAATATCCATGTCCACATCCATATCCACATCCATATCCCACTCCCACTGCTCCATGTTACGTGGCTCGACCGCGACTACACACACAGTTACGTATAGGGCGGGTAATGCTATCCTGTTTTGTATTGTATAGTGGGACGCCCCACCACGAGGGCTTCCCGTCGTGTGAGGGCCCTGCCTCGAAGGCGAGGGCGAGAGCCCGAGCCTGAGGGGCGGGGCCCTCACACGACGAGAGGCCCGCGTGGTGGGGCGCCCCGCTGCGTTAAGCACGCGTGGGCACCCTCCCAAATTGACTGCCTGGCACTGGTTATAGTGCCAGGCACTGTGACGGAAGCGTTACGCAGTATAATCAGGTTTTTTTTCTAAAGGATCGGGCGCGAGAGTGCTTAACGGTCTTGGAATGTCCCCACTGACATATTGATGCTGAAGAGGACTCCAGTCTCGAGTTATACATGTAGAAGTTACCCGCTTAGGGTTTCATCCACAGGATACCTATCATCCTGAGAAGCTTACCGTTAAGCCTGAACCCTAATCTACCTGTATATATCTTTGAGCTCAAGCCTCTGAATCCCTCTCTATCTTTAGATTATGTGTTGCAGCATCGCAACCAGTTATTACAACATGGTATCAGAGCAGGTCTAACACTTAGATTATTCAAGTTGTCTTAGAGACGCTCGAAAGTTTTCTTAGTGAGATCAGTTAGGTCAATGAGAGATTCGTTGAGCTAGTACATCCTGGTATCGAGATCAGACCTGTAGAACCAGCAGAACCTACAGACCTTTATGAATCACGAGGCGGCGCCGCAGCTAGCACCGATCCACTGACTCTCGATCGATCAGATCAGTTAGCATCTCAATTGGACCCGCTAGTTTAGCATAGCTCAGTCACACAAAAAGTACGTTCGAATGGATCCGAGCATAAGAGATATTCCAGAATCCATGAAGCTTGCGGGACCTGCGAACTACATCATCTGGAGCTACAAAGTCAAGATGATTCTACTGTAGGAAGGACTCTGGCGCTTTGTGGAACCAACCTCGGACCGCGTCACTCCACACACTTCGACATCATCGAGCATTGTTGGGGACGAGCAGGCAGTCTCATCACCCAGCGAACCAGCATCAAAATCTCCTACTCGAAAAGCTTTGACAGGCGCGAATCCTGCAGACAACACACGGGACACCGAACTCCGCTACCGGGCAGGAAGAATCATCGTGTCCCTGGTAAGAGACTCGATCATTCTCTCCGTCATTCATCTTACAGACCCTAGAGATATCTAGCGTCGCCTAAGAGATATGTGTGACGTGAAGAACTCTTCCAGACTTTTGTCTCTGAAAGAACAATTCTACACACTACGGTTACCAGAGGGAAAGAACGTAGGGGATCACCTATAAGAAATCAACTTGATCGTGATACAGCTAGCAAACTTAGGGGTCGTAACAACAGACGAGGATCTCGTAGACCTCACCCTCAACAGTGTACCTAAGAGCTAGGCAACCTTTAGACAAATCCAGAAGAGTAGGAAAAACACACCTTCATTCCCGGAGCTCGAAGGTCTGTTTCTTCAAGAGGAACTGGGCCGCAACATCGATAAACGTCGAGATGAGTCCGAAGAAGTAAATCTCTTACGGACCAACAACCAGCGCCACGCTAGATACCCGAACCCAGACCGCAACACCAGAAACTATAACCACGGGGACCGAAACCACAGGGATCGCAAAAACACTGTCCCACCGAATCAACACCAATCCCACCAGTCCAGACCACAAGACAGGACGCGATCACCAGTAACCTGCCACAAGTGCGGCAAAACCGGTCACTATGCACGTGATTGTGCCAGAATCACACTAGAGAGCCGCATCAAGTCCATGCAACTCCAACTCGAGAATCTGCCGCGATTACGACCAACCAACCACGTTCACCTCACCGAAATCGAAGACGAAGACAATGAACTGTGCGCTGTCACCACCGGCCACGACTCCGATTCACCCGGATCCAACATCCAAGAATGCCTTGATGCCTTCCCGCACGACTCTCCACCAACCGAGACTATCAACATCTGCGCCACTGAAGAAATTATCAACGCATGCATCACTGAAGCAGATTGGTTTCTTGATTCAGGGGCATCATCTCATGTCACTGGAAATGCTAGTCTACTCAGTCATCTTCAACCTTCTAATATTCCACATATTAGGACCGCCGGCGGGCAAGTAATGCCGGTAGCCGGCCAAGGCTGTGTAACCACTGAGGTTTCAGGAAAAATAAAACCAATCAACAACATTCTTTACGTTCCTGGTGTCAATACCAATTTACTCTCCGTAGGCAAACTTACAGGCTTAGGCTATAAAGTAGTCTTTGAAGCAAAACAGTGTCTCATCTATGACACTAGTCATCCCAGCGACATATTCCTCCGAAGAATCCGCAACCCCAGAAACAACCTCTATAGAGTTACTAAAAGACTCGAACACCACGCTCTGACTGCCCACACCACGACATCAAAAATCCACAAAACAAAATCATCTCCAACTCAACGCAACTCCAACAACTGCCATCAACCCAACATCGGCTTACCTACCTGTCCGCAACACTCAAGACCTCCAGATAGTATGATCCACCTCTGGCATCGTCGACTAGGGCACCTGAATTATCAAAGCATGTATCACCTTACCACAAGACAACTTGTCGCAGGGGTCCCTGCCTTACCACACCTCAAACATACCTGTACATCCTGCATGCTCGGCAAGCTGCCGAGGGAACGGATTTCCAAACACCGCACTCACGACACCACCGAAAGACTGCAACTCATCCACACAAACCTCTGCGGACCTTTACCGATCCCATCTCGAACTGGGAGCAGATATATCCTTACCTTCATCAACAATTTCTCACAAAAGACTTGGCTCTACTTCATCTCCGATAAAGCTCAGACCCTAACCTGCTTCAAACAGTTCCGCACCCTCGTAGAAACCTCAACCTCCCGCATTCGCACTATCAGGAGCGATAGAGGCGGTGAATACATCTCCAATGCCTTCAAAGACTACTGCACACAACACGGCATACAACGCCAATTAACAGCCGGGTACTCACCACACCAAAACGGCATCGCAGAGAGAAAAAATCGTACACTCCTGGAAAGAATCCGTAGCGTTGTCAGTAACACAAAAATTCCGAAAGCACTCTGGGAGGAGATCGCCCGTACAATAAACTACATCCAGAACCGCTGCCCAACCCGAGCTCTACATCTCCAAACACCAGAAGAATTTTTTCCCGGGATAAAACCCCACATTGGCCATCTACGCGTCATTGGGTGCACAGCTTACTGCCACATACCTGATACTAAAAAACAAAAACTAGATCCTAAAGCCCTAGTCACCATTCGATAGGCTACGACGAAAACAGTAAAGCATACCGCTGCTACCACCCTCCCAGTCGCAGAATCCTCATCAGTCGAGATGTACGCTTCGATGAACACAATTTTGATCCTTCCTCCACCGAAACCACTGAACCCTTATATCACCCAGATTTCCCCGACAATCTGCTTCAACCCAGCCAACCCTACACAGACTCCACGCCCACACCCCAACAACAACATCTCACCCCACACTCAATTCCCACTACTCCAAACCTCCCCACCCCAGCACCCTCCTCCTCCGATCCTTATTATTTTCCTAGCCCTGTCCCTGCCTCTCCCCCACCGTCACACCCTGTCGATCCACCTTCACTCTCACCACCTGCTAACACACCCACTACCCTGCCAGCACTAGAATCTCGGCGATCACAACGTCCTCGGCGACAAAACATACGTCTCGATGGGTACGAGCTATATCTCTCTACAGATGACTTCAATTTGTGTACCGTCACATCAATACCTCCCACATCAAAACCTAAACCCACCCACAATCCCGATACCATCACCTTCCGACAAGCTAAGTCTGACCCTGGCTGGCGACAAGCCATGCAAACCGAAATGGAATCCATCTGGAAGAATCAAACCTAGGACCTGGAGCCATTATCAACAGGAAAACACACCATTAGCTGCAAATGGGTCTTCAAAATCAAATCAGGACTCCCCGGCCAACCTCCCATCAAGAAAGCAAGACTAGTAGCTCGAGGTTTCGAACAACGCCACAGTATTGACTACGATGAAACATTTGCTCCAGTCATTAAATGGGCAACAATTCGAACCGCTATTGCCCTCGCAGCTGCCAAACGGTCGGACATCCACTATATGGACGTACGTACTGCTTTCTTACATGGACTTCTCAAAGAACGTGTCTACATGAACCAGCCTCCCAGCTTTAGAATCCCTGGCAAAGAACACCTAGCATGCAGACTCAACAAATCCCTCTACGGACTCAAATAGAGCCCCAGAACTTGGTACGACAGAATCGACGCTGCACTACGACGAATTGGACTCACTAGGAGCAAATCCAACGGCAACATGTACTATCTCCACCACAACACTGAGACTCTCATCCTTATGCTATACGTCGATGATCTCTTCATCACCGGCAGCTCCTCCAAGCTTATCTCCTGGTTGAAAACATTCCTGCATCGCGAATTTGAAATGACAGACCTCGAGAAGATAAAACGATACCTTGGAATTAGTTTCAACCACGTCTCCTTGGGCATTTTCCTGAACCAGACGGACTATGCCACCTCTATCCTACGGGACTTTGGCATGACAACTTGTAACCCAACAGCAACCCCCTTCCCCAAAAGCCAAGTCCTATTGACCGACATGAATTCCCCTCGGACAGATCCCACACACTACTGTAAACTCATCGGCAAACTTATCTTCCTTACAGTCACTAAGCTCGATATCGCCTACAGAGTCAGCCGTCTCAGCAGCTACATGGCAACTCCACAACAAGCGCATCTGGACGCAGCTAAACATCTTCTGCGATACCTCAAGGGGACACTCCAATTCGGCATCCTGTACAAAGCAGACTCACCAATCCAAATTACAGGATTTACCGATGCCGATTGGGGATCCTGCCCAGAAACGCGTCGCTCTATGGGCGCATACATCTTCACTTTTGCCAATGGCCCTAGCACCTGGCAATGCAAGAAACAACTTACCGTATCTCGATCCTCCACGGAATCCGAGTACCGAGCACTTAGCGATGGCGCACAGGAAGCTGTCTGGCTCCACCGACTGCTCCAAGAACTCCAACCACCCGCACAAACCCATACCACTGCTGCGAATCCTGATTCACAACAAACGATCACTTCACCAGCCAGTATCACCATACATTGCGACAACCAAAGAGCCATGAAATTATCCCACAACCCAGTCTTCCACGCCCGGTCAAAACACATAGAGATCCACTACCACTTCATTAGAGAACGAATCTTGGGAGGAGAAATCCAACTCCAATACATTAATACCCACTTTCAACCAGCGGATGTCCTTACAAAGCCCTTAGGCCGCGTCAAATTTCAACAGCACAGGACAACCCTAGGACTTTGTAGCTCCGAAACACTAAGCAGAGAGAGACAAACCTCATCGTCTGCCTACAGCTCCAACCATCGTAACCCTAGCATCTCACACCGCAAAACAGATATCCCTCTGCCTCAGACAGAGTCCCGAAACTCCTATGCTCCGCACCCTTATACCCTAAGACCTCCCTCGCACAATCCGCCCAAGAAAAATACAACCCAGGCGTCCGACCTCTCCTCACGGCATAAAATCTCTCCCCTCGCATCACCACTCCGGGCAACCTCCGCTGATGCAGATGGCTCCCCTCCGAAACCGACTCCCCCGCAGCTTCCGCACCGACCCCAACACTCTCCCGCGAGATCAACGTTCTGCCACACAACTTACAAGGCTCCACGACATCCAAAGGCTTCACCGCAATTTTCTCAAACAGGTCCCCACACCAATTCGCCCAGCACGCTACGACGTCACAGATCCACACCAGCACCAATCCGATCGCGCGGCTCACTGAACTCCCTCTCCAGCAATCACGACTCTGCCTCCGTCTCCTCGCACGCGCCATCCCACCACCGAGCTACGATCCGCCCAACCACCAAGATTCCTCCGAATCAACCTGCATATGCAATCTCTCGATTGAGAGGGGGTGTAGAAGTTACCCGCTTAGGGTTTCATCCACAGGATACCTATCATCCTGAGAAGCTTACCGTTAAGCCTGAACCCTAATCTACGTATATATATCTTTGAGCTCAAGCCTCTGAATCCCTCTCTATCTTTAGATTATGTGTTGCAGCATCGCAACCAGTTATTACAACAATACGCTCCTCAGCTTTAAAGCGATAGCTGCAAGAGGAAAGGGTTGGAATGCCTGGAAGGCGTTTCCTGGCGTGGTGAATGTCGTTGCTGATCAGTGGGAGAAGAAAGTGGTGGTGGTGGGGAATGGACTCCAATTCGTGGGGAGCATGAGTTGCGACGTCTCCAACTGGTTCCACGCTGTGATGTGCTCTGTTTTCTGCAAGAGGGATCGCTGATGCTGATGCTGGTTTAATTTTATATCCAGCTTCAATTCTAAGTACGTTTTTGACCCCGTTTTTTTGTCCTTTACCTAGTGGCGATTTGTTTTCATACATGATCTGGTTGTTAGAGTTTGCGCTTTTTGCAACCACTCTTTGAGCGTCGTTAAGTGTAGTACAGATAGGATACAAAAATAATCAGTCCAGGAAGCTCCGATCTTTCGTGCTTGTGTGGATTGGATCGAGCTGTGACCATTCATTGACAGAAATTAACAAAAACATAGATTAGAAAAACGGGTGGAGCAGGTAGGTAGGTAGCTAGCAGCGTTTAAGGTAAACCAGCCTATGACAGGTAGAATGACTGATTTGGTATGTTGCCATTAGCAAAATAAAATCAGATTTTTTTCTAGCAGAGACAACTTTGAGAAATGAAAGAAGCAATTAAAATTTTAGTTTTTGGACAAAGTAGGAATTTGTTATGAATTTTTTAAGTATTTTTCCAAAACAGTCTGTAGACTATCTGAAATCAATAAAATATGTCTTCATGATGGTCATCTTACCACCTAATGCAGTCTTCAGATTTCCTAACACAACCACAAGAATTTTTTAATGTGGCCATCACACAAAGGAATAAAAAAAAAACTCTTTATGATGAATTTACACTCACAATGTGTAAGTGCCCTATGACAGTCATTACTAATTCTATCACAATCACCTAATGCACTAATGTAGGCCACTAACCAACCTAATTAAATTGTAGAAGCAAAAATCTGAAATGGACTGTAATGGGGGGTATGTAGATGTCTGCATTAGACAGTTGGCCTGTCATAGGCTGGTTTACCTTATGTGCTGTACACTTTTCATTCAAATGATTGATATACCAAAGCAGAGTTTTAATTGCGTGGTATTATTATTATAATTGCAGAATTGAATCAACTTCTTTTACAATCATGCAGTTCAATTCAGTAAGCTCCTTTGTGATAGACCAACTTCAGTGCCTTGGCATTCCAATTTTCTTAATTAGCGTGATGTTGTCATATGTGTATGCTTGTCCAATTAATTTTCTTGAGACTCATTTCGTGTTCAAATCAGAAAAAGGTACAGGTCCAGCGAGTTCTTATCTTTCTGGCAAATAGTTAGCATAATTGACAGAAACAATAACAAGGGAATCCCAACCTTAACCCCTAAATGCCCAAGGCCTGTTTTGAGCCTCTTGGAATTGGTTCTAAATTGAACAAAAAGCCAACATTTTGATAAATTGAATCAGTTTTTTTTAAATTGTAACTATCCACATTCAAACTAGACATGTTAGAGATCACATAGGAAAAGAAAATACAACAATATCAATTAAGGATTGAAAGATTATAATGTTTGATCATTAGGGTGTTAAAACTATGAAAATCTTTGAGCTATCTTTTTTCATGTCAAATCTTAAAAATTCAAGACCTAAAAAATATGAGGTTGAAGGGCCTAATAAAGATAACCCTAATCAATTTATGACTTCTCAAAATCTACTCTATAGTTTTTTTAAATTAATTTCTAGTGTGATTTTTTCTCCAAGATCTAGTGTATTTGAGGCTCATTTTCAAGAGCCCTCAACACTACAAAAAGTCAAGATTGCATTGGGTACCTTTGCACAAAATCTTGAATAGAAAAATCATAATCAATCATTTTCAAAATCGGATTTTCGATGCTAAAACTATACTTCAAATAGAATCTTTCAAAAATATAAACTACTAAAATTAGCAATTTGGTAAGGTTTTATTTGACTTGAAAGTTTCTTGGACACCACATTTGGTTGCCTTGGGCATTTAGGGGTTAACCTAGGATGATATATTGACCGCCTAGGTACTCCGCTAAGCTAGAGAAAGTTCAACATACACTGCAGTAAGTACACCAGGGATGATTTCCCTGAAAATCCAAGCAACGGAAACTGTCGATTTTTATTCGAATGATAGATAACTTATTCAAAGTTTAATCTGCGCCTGGTACATAACATTCATTAGTCTTCAGAGAGGCTGCCTTTACCTCTCTGGAGTCCTCATGCACAGAATTCATCCTCTCATCATTAATGCAAGCTTCGGCACCAGGATAGTGGCAGTAAAGTATGATATTCTCCACTTTCTTTTGTTAATTTTAGGAACTTACATATCTAATTTGCCAAAAACACTATAAATCCAATGGGTATTATACTATTGTAATCTTACCATTTGTCATCAATAACTCATTTTGAGTTTTCTAGTGAGAAGACACTCTTTATATACACTTGGAGTGGTAGGAGGTAGAACAGCCCATGTGGGATAAACAAGTTAGAATTTGTTGTTTGTGAAGCACTCATAGTTAAGTCAAAAATAAATAATTTTATTAAAAGTGAAATTTCAGACCTCATTTAGGCATAGTAGAATGATTCTTCTCAAATAACTTTGAACTAAAATAAGTTGGTAAATGAATACAGTTTCACCTCCAAAAATCCGTTTGTCATTTTGAATATCCAATCAAAAGTTATGGACAAATTTGAGAGAGGGGTTGAAAAAATGTTAAAGAAATTGTCCATTCCAACCCCTCTCTCAAATTTGTCCATAACTTTTGACTGGATATTCAAAATGCCAAACGGATTTTTGGAGGTGAAACTTATATTTATTTACCAAATTCTTTTAGTTCAAAGTTTTTTGAGAAGAGTTATTCTACTATGCCTAAATAAAGTCTGAAATTTCACTTTTAACAAAATTATTTGTTTTTGACTTAACTATGAGTGCTTCACAAACAACAAATTCTAACTTGTTTATCCCAAATGGGCTGTTCTACCTCCTACCACTCCAAGTATAAGTATATATATATATATATATATATATATATATAGCTTTCTTTCCCATTGAAAACTCGAAATAGTAATGATTTTATATAAATGCAAGCTGAAAGTTAAAGTAATAATGAACCATATTTTTGCCTTGCATTCACATAAAACCAATAATGTTTTGAGTTTTCAAAACATACAATGTATAGGTGTAGAATGCTGATTATTGTGTGTTTGATTTAATGGGTGTATGGACATTGGTTTTGTTTTAATTTTTAATGTATGTTGTACAGTTGCAGCCAACTGACTTACCCTCTGACAGAAATGACGCGTGTAAATTAGCTAATGATGGTGTGGTATATTCCACACCATTTCATCCACCGAATGAGATGGTGTGGAATATACCACACCATTCCGTCCAAGGGAAGGCAGCCCACTACTCTGCTAATGAATGTTATGTAACTGAACCGATTCTCCGATTCTCAGACTGTGCTAATCTTATCCTCCACAGTGTTCCAGTTCAACAAGAACGGAGTGTTCCGTGGTTTCAGAACTTCAGATTTCTTAAAATGTGAATTCAAAAAATCATTACATTTTGAGTACCATAGGATTTTAATCCCTATAGTCCCAAGGCCATGTTTGGGGCAAAAAACACTCAAAATTGTCAATTCTGTTGTATTTTTGCAAGAAAATAGAAAAAGTATTTTTTTAGAACCTAACCATAGGATCTTGTACTTGACTTGTCTTAGATCATGTGGTAAAAATTTCATGAAGTTTGACCAAACAGATTAAAAGATATTAGCATTAAAAGTTAGGAAATTTTTTTGTTTTTGAATTCTAGCTTGCAATTTCAGATGACTTTAACCACCATTTGTGGAATTTTTTTGCAATGCACACTTTGAATTAAAAAAAATTTATGTTGAAAAAGGGAGTTGAAAATCTAATGAAACTTTTATTTTTTTTAAACTTAAAATTTTCATTCTTTAAAAAATTGTTAAATAGAAGTAAATCTAAGATTGAAAGAAAGACTGAATTGATCATACCTCTAAGATGGAACGGAAACACAATAATTCCAATGGTGAGATTATTCTAGCAAGCATATTTAACCTTGTTAAACAAAAAAAATTGAAAAAATGTGAAAATGGCATTTGAAAATGAATTTTATAAGTTATTTTTTGAAGAAGATGTTTAGATTGTTCAAAAAACAAGATTTTCCATAAGTTTCTCATCACTAGTCCAAATAGAATGAATCAAAGCTTCAGATGTAGAGAAAAATATAATCTTTGAGAAAAAAAAATTCATTTTCATTTCGACTTTCTGTGATTTTTTTAATGCTATCTACCGACCTCTGTTTTTGGCTCATTGTGTGCCATAACTTTTGTTCTTGGGAACCAATTGAAAAAAAAATTACATTTCTATGAAGCTTATGTATTTTTCAAGCTTCAAAAAAAGTTTTTAAAATTACAATGAATATTGAGACTGTGTGAGCCTCCTAAGGTTGCATTTTGACCCCTGTAGGGCCAATGGTCTTTAGAGGTTAAACAAGGAATAAATGCAAATCTATCTTTGAATGAACCCAATTGGATGTTTGTTTAATAAGATTGCAAATTTAATTGAGCCACTTCACAACACTGAGACCTAAAGTCCACTGAATTCTCTAAATTTGATTGGAGAAGAATGAGCTAAAATATTGGACTTGGGGTTTTGCTCTACATCCCAAGTCCCATGCACTCCAAAATATCTTTATGACAATACTTTTGAGAAGATTTGGAGCCAAAGGAGTGAGACTTGGAATTTGAGGTAAGTTTCCAATTTGATGTTGAAAGTGTTCTAGAATTGAATTTTTGACTTCCAAATTGATATTTGGAAAACTTAATTGCTATACAATATTATACATGAGACAAGCTGGGACTTTGGCCTTCACTCACACTATGAAGTCCCAACTTCCAAGTCCTATGCATTTGATATATTTTATTCACCTCCTACAAGGAAGCTGTGATTTGAAGACTTGGAGGGGGATGGGGCTTGAAATGTTGTGTGAAGCAACCCTTATTTAGACCTTCTTTGATTTTAATCTAGAAGCACATGAACAACCTAAAAATTTAAAAAGTAGATCATGAATGGTCAAACGCACCTTACTTTCTTACTAAAAAAAATGATTTCATCTAATTTGGGGGGAGAGTTCCTTGAGTATATTTGCAATATGTTTGGGTGGAAGTCTCGCATAATTAAGCAACTAAAAAATTTCAAGGAAAGAAGATGCTAAATTAATAGATCATAGAAGATGTCATTGCCATGTATTTGATCATTCAGATTTCTTTGCTCTGGATTTGAATTTTATCCATGAAAAATAGTGATTTAAAAAAAATTTGAGACCAACTAACAAATTGAAGCTTATCAAGTCTAGTTTCTAATCCAATTAAAAAATAAAATAAAATTCCAAAAATGAATATTATATTATCATTTGAATTTTATATGTGTTACTATGGTTTATTTAGTGAGTTCATAATTATAAAATGACACATAAATTTTTTTTATACCATGATATTTTTCACCACAATATACTCCTATATTTAGATATTTAGATTTTAAATCTTTTTTGAATATTTGATATTAATTTTTTAATTTTTTCTTCAAAAATTCACAAAATTCATATCAACTGAATACAAAATGTTTTAAAAATCTAGAAATTCTTCATAATTTTCACAATTTCAAATTTCAAATTTCTTCATAATTTCAAATTTTTATAAAAATATCTTAAATTTTTAAAGAATTATAGAAGTCGTTAGACTTCATCTTTGAAAAATAAAATTTTAAATATCCATGCATTTTCTATTGCAAAATGAAGCATCCACAATAGAAGGGCTTATAGTTTCACCACTTTGTCATAGACTCTTGCTTTTCAAGGTTAATTCATTAGAGCTTAGGCAACCGCAGTATACTATATTCTTTTATGCATTTCAAACCATTGTGGATTTCTAAGATTGTACTCTTGATTATAAAAAAATTCATTTGGACAGGAGCTAGTAGCAATTCAAATTCAGAATAAGAATGATTAATCCAATTGGTGATTAAGAAGATGGAATTTTAATTGGAATTTTTTGGGATATTATACACTATCAATTTGGGTATATGGTTGATACTTGTAGAAAATAGTAATTGTGATTTGATAACTAATCTGTTTTATATTAGAATTTTAAATATGGGTAAAAGCACACTGCAGTTGTCCAAAATCGTAGTCACGGCAAATTTTTTGCACAAGATGAAAGTTTAGTGTCAATTTTCCTATAGTTCTTGTGACTTAAAAAATAAATAAGAAATGGATTGGAGTCTTATATTTTGCATAAATTGATAATTGCATAACAAAAAGTGAATTTCATCTATTAATTGAATGTATGGAGTACAAACATTAAATATTTGTACTATCACATATTCATGTTTAGCATTGTTGTACTTTATTTTGTCTAATTTGGGATTTCATTCTTACAATTCAAAGAGCTAAATTCAATGCTCTAATGTTTAGGTACTTAGACTAGGCACTTAATTAGTGTTTTAGGACCTATATAAGCAAATATCCTAGCAAATGTGTGATTTTAGTATGAGAGCCAAATTTTGACATTAAATATATTTTTTTTAATTTTTAATTTGAAAATCTATTAAAAGACCTTTTGATTCACATGAGCCAACACTAAATTTGGATATACTGAGTGACGTTTTGGCTTCATTTAGTAGCAATTTGCATATATTTTGTACCAATTTGGGTCCATTTTGTATTAGTTTTTATTGGATTGTATATTTGGCAGGGGACAATCGTAGTGTACAATCATCCATATTTCATAAGTTATGTATATAAAATTGGATCAAAGCATAAAACAATTATTGATTACACTATATTTAGAGATATTAGTGCTCACAATATTATGAGCTTTTGCAAATAAAATATGTAAAAATAAAATAAAATATGGATAATTAGTAGAACACTTCAAATAATGTATTTCAAAAAATTGAAGAATAAAAAAATTTACTCCAAAAGTTATGCACCCGAAAAGGCAATGCAATTTTTTATGAGAAAAATATATTTTTGTTTAAATTGCTAGAAAATAGCAGGCAACATTAAAAAAAAAAGTTCTATTTTTAATAACTTAGTGGAGATGAGATTTTACAAAAAAAAACTTATAAAAATATGTTTTTGAATGTCTAGAAATGCATGCTTGATAAAGTCTTCTTTGCATCATTGTGGAAGATAATTTTTTGTTTTTTACAATCTCTTTAGCAAATAGTTGAGAATCTTGTAGAATAACAAAATGTTGTATATGATTAGAATTTTTTTGGAACCGTGTAAATCTAAAAGTTGCTAATCATATACCACCACTCTATCTTTATCAAATGTTGTACTGTAATCTAATTGGAAATATTACAATTAATTCATTTGTTTGCCAATTTGCCACATATGCATCATGTTAGATGCAAAATCACTCAACAACTACCTTGATGGGATGCTTCTTGTTTGGGGTATCCATACTTTGTGACTTGTATAATTACACCAACATATCACTTACACTACCAATGTTTGAAAGAAATTCTTGGAGATGAGTTAGTTAATGACAATCGATTAAAAAATTAATAGTAAAGTTGCTTTAATTAATCTTCCTATCTATGAATATTAAATTGATAGCAATATGTGGAGACTATAAGCTTTACATGCAAAAGTTCCAAAATCATAACTCAAGTATTTGAATTGACGCAAATTCCATCATATATTATTTTCTTTTGTCTAGACTTCTCAACAAGTAGAATGTTTGCTTGGATGCACAACTGAAAGTTGTTGCAATTTTAAAACAAAACATCAACTAGGCTCTTTAAGGAATTTCTCATAGACAAAATTTGATATTTGACAAACATAACTCATAGAAGACGCTTGCATTTGTAAACACAAAGAAATATGATTGATAATTTGCATTTAATAAACAACACTTGCACTTTGAAGATGGAAGTGTTGGCTACATGTTTATTGCGCTTTGATTGAAGTAGTGTAGTAGGGTGTCCAAAGTAGTGATTGCGGGACTATGAAGAGTAAACTATAGTCTCTGATGAAACTGTTGTTGGGTTTTTGTTTTTTTGTGGACTTGAAATTTTTAATATAATTTAGGATTTGATGTAAGAAGAAAGGAATTAAGGAGGAAATACATTTGGAGATTGCATAACATTGTTAACTGGGCTCAGCATGACCCTCTGACATGAGGTATAATTCCCCCCTGGATACCTGGGGGAGAATTTAGTTTAAATCAAATGAGCTAGATTGGCTGGGCTCACAATATTTTACTGTATATGACAACAGTTCCCCAATAGCAGTCGCTGGGGACTCCTGATGTTGCGGGGAGCAAAAGGGAAGTCCCCATGGAAGGTGAATAATGTTATGTGAGTGTTTCAATGTAGGGACTTGGAAATGATTTTTGTCCAATGGCTACATGCCACGTATATATAATTATTCCTTGACTACCCTACTATTAGGCTTGTACATAGTTACACTATCACCTCCTATCACCTCAAAGATCCAAAATCCATTGCTTGGCTCAAAAACCTTCTAAGTTTCATTTTTATTTTAATTCCAATTTTTTTGGTGTTTAGGTCATAAATTAATTGAACCTCAAAGGTTTTCATTGGTTCCCTCAAAATCTTTTGAACTCTCTCATTTGAAAAGACACTAATAATGGGCTTCAATTTTAGTCTTGTGACTTTGAAATTCCATTATTTTTGTCTTGGCATCATTCCACCATTTTAGTCCTAACTTCATTTTGTCTTCGCTTTGTTTCATCACGTTCACTTTGTTTGTCATGGCTTCATTCTACCATTTTCATATGGCTTCATTCCATCATTCTGGTCCCGACTTCAATTTTAGTTGTGGCCTCAAAAGCACCCCACGGTCTTATAGCGGGCCTTATATAAGTCAATACAAGAAATTCCAAAAGATTAGCTAAACCAATTCTGATTTAAGGATCAAACCTTTAAAAACCATTATATGTCATTTTTTTAATTGAATCTTAAAATTTATAATATAAATAAATACAATTTAAGAAAAAAATTCTAAAATAATATTTCAATCTTTACTTCTTCAACCTTTATGGATTACAAAACTATTGACAAGTTAATAAAACAAAAGAAAACAATTTTTCCATTTGTCTTTGAAGGAAAATAAATTTATCTTATTTTAAAAATATGATATTTAATTTCATAAATTACAAATAAAATATTAACCATTGCAAACAATATGACTTCCAATTATATTTATATACATATTTGTGATCATTGTGATTTTGGATTTTGGATTTTGGATATCACAACAAAGACATTATTGTGATTTATAATTATGTGCAATTTTAGATTCTTAAAGATATATTTTTTAATACACATGAATTTTAAAATTGAATTTATAAAATAATTAATTTATAAAATCACCTTTTAATGATATCCTATTTTTTTAAATGATTTTTCCTATTACGTGTTCAAGAGATATATATATTTTTTGTACCAAGAGGTGCATCAAAAATGAATCACATTTGAAAGGGTGCAAACATATATGAACTATGAAGAGCATTCAATTGTTATTGTGTTAATCAAAATAATAATGATACTACACTCTTCTATATATTGAAGAACAAAGGGAGAATTTCTTCTTTCTTCTTCTTTCAATATTCTATTTCTTGAAAGATCATCTTAAAGGTTTGATTACTTAAGCTTGTACTTCATTATATTCTATATAATTTTACACACAACAAAAAAATATTTAATGAGCTAGATAATGTGATTCACCATGATTTAAAAATATATAAAAATGATGACTTTGTGATGATACCCAAAATCTTTTTTTAGGTTTTTTGGCTTTCATCAAATTTTTGAAGTGAAAAATATACATAGTGTTTATAAAAATAATGTAAGATAACTTTGCGTATATATGTCTTCTTACTTACAAATATAATTTTATAAATATAGCATATCAATATTGACCTAATTCCAATTGTTAATCATATTTTGTATAAATAATATTCTATCTCACCAAAGTCTTTGATTTACAAATTGATGGCAGAGCTAGGCTCAATTTTTCTTGGTACCAGGTAGCAATAGGAATTTAATATGGAACAATTATTTTGTCGTTTGTCATTTTGGCCATGCAGGTGCTTCATTTACACCTTTTTAGAAAAATATTATCAAATGATTATATTTTCTCACCATTGTAATATAAAAATCATAATGTAAATTGATATGTTATTTAAAAATAATAGTAGTATTAAATATTAAATACAATATAATGACCTCATTTAAAAGAGGTGTTGTGGAAGGTGATTCGTCAGGGAGTTTGAAACAAATGAAGTGAAGGTTGAAGTAAGTTCACCTTTGCAATTACAAAAATGTCAAGTCTATCCAGTTTTCATCCCTAAGGATAAAAAAAGGATGAACAAAGACTATAAATATGGAAAAAACAGGAATCGAGAGAGGTAAGCAAAAAATTTATCAAGCATATTTGACATAGGGATAGCTTTTTGTTGCATGCATGACATAAGAGTAATTTATTTTGTAAAGCAACAAATATAAAATCTACCATCAAATAATCATCAATTTATTTTATTATTATTTTTAATAAAAGATTTTGCAATTTCTTTTGGAAATACAGATTCAAACTTTCAAACACATGGAAATTCTTTGAAAGTAGGACCGTACAATACTATTCACAATTGTAAATATGAAAGTCGATCGAAACAAACGGTGGTTTCAGATTTAGATGGAACACTTCTTCGTGGATGTAGCTCATTTCCATATTTTATGTTAGTTGCATTTGAAGGTGGAGGTGTTATTAGAGCCGTGTTCCTCTTATTATTTTCTCCTTTGTGTTGGTTTCTTTATCATTGTATTTCAGAATCAATTGGAATTCGTGTGTTGATATTCATTACTTTTGTGGGACTTAAAATTGGTGACATTGAAGCAATTGCACGTGGAACTTTGCCTAAGTTTTATGGCGAAGATGTGCATCCAAATACATGGCGAGTGTTTTCTTCTTTTGAAAAGCGATATATATTAACAGCAACACCACGTATAATGGTTGAACCTTTTGCCAAGATTTATCTTGGGGTGGATAAAGTTTTGGGCACTGAACTTCATATATCTAATGGAATTGCTACTGGGCTACTACAAAATCCAGGGGTATTGGTAGGAAAAGTCAAAGAAACAACATTGAAGCACGAATTTAAAGACTCAAATTTTCCTGATGTTGGATTAGGAGATCGTCAGTCAGATCGCTATTTCATGTCACTTTGTAAGGTGTAATTTTGTGCAATTAATCAATCAATATTTTGTAAATTGAAAATTATAACTATTTTAAATATTTTATTATTATGTATACATCTTACAATGACAATGAATTGTTAAAATAATCATTTAAATTTTGAAATATGTCATATTTTGAAGAAATACTAGCATTTGGACTTGTGTAGGAAGCATATATTGTTGTTCCAGATGAAAATATTGTAGCGGCTCCAAAAGATAGTTTAATGAACTCAATAATATTTCATGATGGTCGTTTAGTGCAAAGGCCAACAGCAAGTACCGCACTTGTAACACTACTTTGGTATCCAATAGGTGCACTTTTAGCTATACTAAGAATTATTGTAGGCATAATATTGCCAATAAGTTTGTTAAAAATTGTATATAAGTTTTTAGGGGTTTATGTTATTGTTCACGGAAATCCTCCACTCAAGCATGAACACAACGATGGAAAAGGTTATTTATATGTGTGCACTCACCGAACATTATTAGACCCTGTAATGGTGAGTGTAGCTTTAGGGCGACGCATAACTGCTGTTACATATAGTATAAGCCACTTATCTGAATTACTATCACCAATTAAAACAATCCCTCTTAAACGAGATAGAGAAAAAGATGCAACAAATATAAAAACTCTTCTACAAGAAGGAGATCTAGCAATATGTCCAGAAGGCACTACTTGTCGTGAGCCATATTTACTACGATTTAGTGCACTTTTTGCTGAACTTTCTAATCATTTGGTTCCTGTAGCAATGAATACTAAAATGAGTATGTTTCATGGAACTACGGCACGTGGTTGGAAAAGCTTAGATCCATTTTATTTCTTCATGAATCCAAGTCCAGTTTATGAGGTAAATCATATCTATCTTTTCAATTTGTATTATATATAAGTGATTAAAATTATATAATGAAACATATTATTTATGTAATGTATATGCTTAACTTATTATTAAATATAATTTATGG
This sequence comes from Antitrichia curtipendula, assembly GCA_951230915.1. Classification (NCBI taxonomy): domain Eukaryota; kingdom Viridiplantae; phylum Streptophyta; class Bryopsida; order Hypnales; family Leucodontaceae; genus Antitrichia; species Antitrichia curtipendula. The sequence continues at coordinate 45,806,260 of OX579636.1, forward strand.
ATATCTACTTTAAATTATATTCTTAATACATATTCATCAATAAATATTTTAAAATCTTAAAAATAATTTGATTTTTTTATTTAGTCATGTATTTGAATTGATTGTGTAAGCAGGTTACATTTCTTGAAGAATTGCCTCATAAACTCACTTGTGCTGGTGGAAAGTCTTCTTTTGAAGTTGCAAATTACATTCAAAGACTACTATCACAAACTTTGGGATTTGAGTGTACAAATTATACACGTAAAGACAAATATACTACTCTTTGTGGTAGTGATGGCTCCATTCTACCAAAGTCCCAAGATTCTTTTGGGTCATAATGTATATAGTAGTTAAACAAAAATATCAAAGTTTTGTACTAGGTAGGTATAATGTAAATATAGATATTAACCCCTAAAGGACCAAAGTCTATTTTTTTGGCAACATAGTGATTTTGGGCAGCTCACCATGGATGGAGTTTTTTTTTTTCTTTGAAATTTTAACACAATATTTTTTCAAGGAGTAGCTTTAAGGCCCAACAATTTTAATAACTTTTGACTACATGGTCAAAAAGTTATTGAATGATATGTAGTTTTCATTGCTCGGCGGGCAACCTGGGCAGCAAAAGAAACTTTTTTTGGAATCATTTTTTTGAAAAATAAAAATTTGAAATTGGTTTCTGGATTTCTATATACATGAAAAATTCTGAATTGTTCCATTTTGATTAATGAGATGAAAGCAATAAGGAGTTTTAGTTGTGTGTAGTTTACAAGTACTTATAAAATTTCTATTCTAAAATAAACTTTGAAGTCTTTTATATGACTCAATTTTTAATATTTTTGAAATTTTATAATAATAATAATAATAATAATAATAATTATTATTATTATTATAAATATTTTATAATTAAAAAAAACCCTTAAAACTTTAAAAACTTTAAAAAAAACTTAAAATTTAAAAATTTTAAAATTTTAAAAAAAATTTAAATTTTAAAAATATATATATTAAGTTTAGATTGTTTATTACAACATTACAACCATTGGCATTTTTCAGTTCCATAAATTAGTGGTTAACAATATAATATTTTGTATCATTATCTACTTCTTCCTACTTACTATTTTTTCCTATATTTTGTACAATTCCAAATGATCTAAAACTTTTCAAGCATGTAGCCAACTTGCCTTGAAGAATGAATCCAAAGAGGTACAACCATTTTGGAATTTTTTTCATAAAGATCTGACCTTGTAAAGTGCAGCTGCTCGATTTTTTGCAGGGGCAAAAAAAGAATTTTTCCACTTCAAACGCTAATATCTTGCAATCTACATGGTGAAATTTTCTGAAATTTTTTTCACATCTTCTCAAACCAGCGTACTACAAGATCCTAAGGTTACATTTGTCCAAAAATGTTTTTTTTTCTAAAATTTGGTACTTGTACCAGAAATGGCAGTTTGATAACGTTTTTGGTGAAAACATAGTCAAAAACCTTTAGGGGTTAAATGAAGGTGACAAAAGAAGATATTTTGTGGAAATTAAAATAATATATCTAAAACGAATATACAATTCCACGTTCCTCAAATCAGTATTGGAGATACAACAAATTTTAATTCTCACATATATTTTAGTTAGTTCTATTGAAAAAAATCTCATTGGATCCATTCAATTTTGGTGCAATTTAATTAACATCAATTAACCTTATTTCTATGTGTATTGTACTAAATTTAAGATTATTTACTAGTAATATTAACCAAATTTAATGAAATATTTGATTTTATCTATAATTGATTGATAGTTAACCTTTTGAAAGATTATTAGTTGTACTTGCCTACACTTGATAAGTGTAATCAAGGGCAATACAATTTAGCACACAAGACCTATAAACAATTATAACTTGCAAAATTAATCTAGCTTAAAAGAAGCTTGGTCAATTTCCACATACCTATCACAATAGTCTAGGAAATTGTAGACCTATTCCTATTAGTTAAGTTTGTCATATGTTTGAATTATTTATAATACAAAAATTTAAGAGTTTTTAAGTCAACAAATTTCAACATTTACATTGAAATAGGGTTAAACTTGAACAATAAAATGTATCTCCGCCGCACATGTAACAAATCTATTACCCACACCCAAAGCTAAGTATATATAACCTTGTGCATAAATACTACTACTGCCAATATCTATTTGTATATTAATTGCCTCCCTATTAACCTCCATTATGCAATCCATAATCCATTTTATCCTCATCAAATTGTAATCCAAGTTTATCATATTCCAAATATAATTTGGATTGAGAATCCACTTGTATACAATGTATAATTTCTTTTAATAGTTGACATAGATAGTTGACATGAATAGACACAAATGAATAACATTTTTAATTATAATAGCTAACATGGATACCTTTTAATAGCTGACATGCAATATGTGGTTGGGCAAAATACAATATCCAACATGTATCACCACAAATTGTAGGTCTAGTGACACTAATTGTAGAGACAAAGTATAAAAATGAGACAATCAAAATGACAATAATTATGTTGAAATCGATCTTTTGATTTATGAGTTGATTGTTACAAAACCATGACTATATAACAACCCATTAAGGTCAAAAGATCCACGTGTAACAAACACCTAGGCAATGACTCTATTACAAGATTTTTTCAATAAATGACAATTGGATTACAATCATTGTTTTAAATAATAGTAATAGAATTATTAGTAACCTCAATATGAACTTCCAACTTTTTTTTAGTGTAAATTCATTGTAGGAAGTGACTCTTTTAGGCCTTTTAGGTTTGTAAAATACTATGACTGCTTTAGGTGAGTAAGATAAGCATTATGGGTACACTTTTTGTTGATTTAGAGGTAGTTTAGAGACTCTTTGGGACCATGATGGGCAACACACTTCAAAAATTTCATAACAAATTCATATGTTGTCAAAAAATAATAATAATTTCAATTGCTCTCGCGATTTTTCAAACTTGTCTTTATATGGAAAAAATATTAAAAAGTTCAACATTAGCATGAGGGCAAAATCCTAATTCTGACCATAATGGGTTGTTTTATCTTAGGCTTAGGCTTTAGAGTACACAAACCATCATTCTATTAGTGCTCAACATCAAATTGTTGCACCACAAATGCCTCACATCACCAACTCCTTTGCCACTTTTACAATGAATCCATTCTTGCATAAATCATTTTATAATAGTATGATAATTATAACCGATAGGCCAATTTGGCATGTAATAGATAATTTTTTTTAATTGACTGTACTATTGGTATTAACTGCCTTCTTTTTTTAATATTATATATATCCACATTATGAGATTGTTTAAATTAATTTGTGAAATATATCAATTGTGGTTTATTTTATTAATTCATAATTATTCTTGTAGGCTATATATCTTAATTTTTTTTGTTTGAATTTTTTTGAACTTTGAGTTCTTTCTTCTAAGTATTTGTTCAGTATGGGGTATGAAGATTTTAGAGACCAATTGCATGAGCTCTTGCAATTCTTCACGAACTTTTGTTTATTGAGTGAAATGCTAAGTTATTGTGTATGCAAGTAAATTAGATACTAAAAACTCTGAAACATTCCAAGAGAAAACACTTGTTGTTTATCTACAAAAATGTACACCCATATGGAGTATGAAAATATATTGATAAAGATATTTTTTTATAGTAAATGGGAAAACATAAATTATATGTACAATGATTCTATAGAAGTTCGATTGAGTATTTCTTAAATTTTAAAAATGATATTTGACAATCTTCAAAATATTTTAATTAAAAAATTTACATTTTAATCTTTTCTATTTCTAAAATTTCCAAATATGTCTTTAATTAAAATATTAGTTTAGTATTGTTTAGAATTTATAAGGTTCTACAAGATGAGAGTGGAATAAAAATGTATCAAAATTTTGAGTTGATGTTTGGAATTACAAGGTCTCTAATTAGATAAGAGAAGTTGAGAATTTTAAAATTAACCAAGTACAAAAAACTTTGATGTTTGCGTTCATCTGTTGTTCAAAATTTGAATGCCTCATCTTTTAGAAGTTAAGAGTCTATACAAATATCATTGATAAAAACATGTCTGTTTCAAAAAAGGTTATGATCATATATAGATTCATTTTGTACACGTACTAATAGGATAAATCAATGTAGTAGAATCAAAGATAAAAATAACCTTAATATACTCCTTCTAATTCTCAATCCTTTGTTATGATAAGATGGGTTATTTTATTGGTCTAAAAATTAAAATATTTTCTTTTCATAAATATACCTTTAGCTCCAAGAAAGTCAAAGCAACAAATACCACAATCCATCTTGAGCCTCAAATTTCATCCATCTACAACTATATGTTGCCACAGGAAGGTCTATAATGTTTGAGAAAAATCAATAATTAATACAAATTTAGCTAGTAAAAATGAGAAAATGTCTGGTTGGATTTTAAAAACACAGGAAAAAAATCTTGAAATTTTCTATTCATAATAAGGTTGGACATCTATGTGGCCAAAATTTAAAAACTTTCAAATAAAATAAGAAGTTCACTGCTTTTTGTACATGGAAGTAGTCGTTAATTGAGCTTCTGAAATTGGTGGATTTAGTTGCATAGAATTCGGCAATGTACACCCAAGGTGGAGCTGTGGATTGAGCAAAAATTGGTTGATATCAGCAAACCGCTTGCGACCAATGAAATTTCATGAAGTATTGTGAACACTTATACTAAGGTAGGAGGTCCTGAAATGGAGCGGGTTCTAAAACCAATCAGGCTCTAGAGGTACATTTTGCACTTTCCAATGTACAAGTGGTGTGCATTTGAGGAGGTGGTCGGTTTTAGAGCCTACAAAAATGCACTTTTCTGCAACTTCAGAAATTCATAACTAATTCTACAAAGCTTCAAAAAATATGAAACAACTTGGGGTTAGATGCCAATTTCTCTTGCCTTTCAAGGAAAATTTACTGAAAAAGATTTTAAGAAGTTCTACCTCCCCAAAAGTCAGCTTCAGCTCTTATATGAGTGGTTTATGGACCTCCTACCTTAGAGATGATCAATATCATTCTCAATTGAATGAGTTTTACCTTTTTGTTTTTGTTTCAAAAGGTCTTTGATTCATTCTATATGGACTAGTGATGAAAAAGTTATGGACAATTTTTTTTTTGGGCAATCTAGGCATCTTCTTCACAAAATAACTTATAGAATTCATTTTTGAATGCAATTTTCACATTTTTTCACATTTTTTTTTTTGACAGGGTTAAGTATGCTTGTTAGAATAATCTCACTGTTGGGATTATTATATTTCAATTCCATCTTAGAGGTATTAACAATTTAGTCTTTCTTTCAATCTTAGACTTACTCCTACTTAACAATTTTTTAAAGAATGAAAATCAAGTTTTTTTGGGAGAATTTTTCCTAGACTTTCAACCCAATTCTTCAACATAATAAATTTTAAATTCAAAGTGTGTAGTGTAAAAAAATTCAAAAATGACGGTCAAAGTCATCTGAAATTGCAAGCCAGAATTCAAAGAAACTTTTTTTTCCCAACTTTGAATGCTAATATCTTATAATCTATATGATCAAACTTCGTGATATTCTTACCACATGATTTAAGACAAGTCAAGTACAAGATCCTATGGTTAAATTCTAAAAAAAAATTGTTTTTGTTTTCTTGGGCAAATGCAACAAATATGGCATTTTTGAATGTTTTTTGACAGGAAAATGTCCTTGAAACTTTAGGAGCTAAAGGATCAATTGCAAAATGTTATGTGACTTTCATGGTGACAAAAAAAACTGTTAATTTTCCTTGAATTTGTAAAAATATTGATACACAAACTATTGATTTGTTTTTGAGTTTAGGAAACCCAACAATATTTTGAAGGAATATGAAGGAAGGTAATGGTTTCATTTTTGATGGTAGTGCTTTTGCCTGATGAAGCAATGTTTGGATTTCGTCATGCCAATTGTATGTTGGTGAGCCAATTTATTTTGTGTTTTTATTTGTTCGATAATGGGATACTGTTTGCCGGATAAATCCTTGTGATATCTAAATTGTTAGTGGCCACTGACATCTTCACTATGTTGAAGTGTGATATGCTCATCCACATCATGAAATTATGAGCCTATTTTATTGGTTCAATTTTTTTGAATTTAACTTTTTTAGAAAAACAATAATGATTTTTAGGCTGATACATGAGACTAATTTCCTATTTCAAATGACATCAACATCAATAAATCAATGGTGAATCCCAATTTGACTTGTTCTCATATGAAGAATGAAGACAAGAAGAGATGACATTTCACCAATTGAAAAAAATTTACTACTAGGCAATACTTCATTTGTTTTTTGCCCAGTGCAAACATCTCAAAAATCACCCATTATAGTCTTACAACAACCCATGGCAAAATTTTGCTAATAAATGAGATTAGGACTTCTCTAGGTTGGTTAGTGGCCAAAATCAATGCCTTGAATGATGGTGATGGAGTTATTAGTGATTGCTTTACGAACTTCTACCTTTCTAGTGTAAATTCACTACAAAAACTAACTTCTTAATCCTTTATGTCATGGCCATATTAGAAAATATTGTGATTGCTTTAGGTGGTAAGATGACCATTGTGGACATTGTTTTTGGTGATTTTTGGGGTGGTCTAGAGATTGTTTCTTTTACCAATAGACAGCACACTTCAAAATTTCATAACAAATTTATACTTTATCAAAAAGATAAAATTTCAATTTCTCTCTCCATTACTCATGTTTGTCTTATATGGAATTTTATTTTATTTTTTTCAAAAATGTCAACAAGACAAACCAGCCATTCTGCCTGTCATAAGCTCAAAAAAACTCCCGAACACTGGGTTCATCCTTCCATTCGCAGTGTGAACAGGGCTACACTCCGCCCTGAGAAGAAGAAACACTCTGATTTGAACTAGCCTGACCTCGGAAGGGACGAAAGTCACGAAACCATCCCAGCCTGTTCACTCCCACTTCAATCCCTCTTCAATTTCTTCTTCTTCATCCTTCTCCAATCCCTTGTTGCACGTTGCAGCATTTGAAGAAACCGGCGAGGCGATTCCAGCAAGCCCTTCATGAGCATTTTCCGTCCATAGCTGCGACGGGGACGAGGCCGTACAACTCACAAGGGTTTGGTTAATCATTTGTAGAGTTGTTTACTTTGAGTGTAGAGTGTTGTTGCAACCACAACAATGGATGTGATCAGCACCAGCGTTGGCGCAGCGGCCACAGGCATCGAGAAGGTGGTGGTACATCCTTTGGTGCTGTTGAGTATCGTCGACAATTACAACCGCGTGGCCAAAGACACTCGCAAGCGCGTCTTAGGGGTGCTGCTCGGGGCCACTTTTCGCGGGCGTGTCGATATCACCAACAGCTTCGCAGGTTGTACGGCGGTGGAATTTTCTTCCGAGAGAAATTTGTGAGAGTTTAATTGCCGTAGAATATCTTGCACTGTTGGATTCACGCTACCCCTGGGTGCATGCCGATAATTTTTGGTTCAAATTTCTTACCTTGCAGTATTCGATCGACTCTGGACTTCCTTTCAGTCCTTTGGGATTCCTTTTTAGGGCTGCTGTTGATGGAGATTTTCAGATTTCGGGGTTTCAGGGATTTCAGGTTTTGCACTTTAGGGTTTAATGGGGGCCGTGAGAGCAATTGCTTGATCTCTTTCGGGTTGCAGGATTGGTCAATATAGAATGTTATGATCATTTATGTTTGGAATTATTGTTGCATTGGTTTTGAGGGGGGTTATTGATTGAGCGATGGTTGAAGAGGTCATCCTTTTTAGGATTAGGGGATTGGTTCTTCGCTGTTTGTGAACTGCATGTGCTGAGAAGCGGGTTGGGGGATGGGGATAGTTCCATTCGAGGAAGATGACAAGGATGCCAGCATATGGTTCTTGGATCACAACTATCATGAGACGATGTTCGAGATGTTCAAGAGGATTAATGGTAACTCTTCCTGCCATTTTAGGGTTAGAGAATTGCCATTTTCTTGAAAGCTTTTCTTTATGTTGAATGTAGCTGCTTGTTAAGTGGGGAATATTAGACCTTAATTTTCTATTAACAAGAGAGCATTTTCTGATCTCCTAAGTGTCGGTGCTCAAGTTGGCGAACAACCTAAGGCTTTGTAGCCTGTGTGGAGTTACCTTGCTGTTAAATTAGGTTTGTGGAAGGATGTTCTGAATGCATCTGCTCTTTTTGATTCAGGATCATGGTTTATGATGCCCTGGAAGTTAGAAACATATTTTAGCTCTAAAGGACCGATGATTCATGATTTGAAAATGATCAATTGAATTGCTCACATTGTGGATTACATAATTTGAATGGGACCAAATTCTATATCATCAGAATCAGTGACGAGCATTGCATGTGTTGGTGGAAAAAAAATGAAACTGAACAATAGAATTTCTCCATGACCATATGAGCCACTCATGCTAAAGAAACATTAGGCCCAATTTGGGCCTCTTTAGTTCTTTAGGGTCTTTTTGTGGAAATTTGAGTAAAGCAGGTTGGAGTAGTGTCTCTGTGAAACATAACTGACTGCTTTGGTCGTGGTTGCACAGCCAAGGAGCATGTTATAGGGTGGTACAGCACTGGACCAAAGCTTCGGGAAAACGATCTTGACATCCATGAATTATTCCGGGAGTAAGTTCCGTTATACGCATACCTGTAGTACTGGCCTTGGGACATGTCTTGCATCTAGACTTCGATGCTCAGTGGTCATCTTGTTCACATCGTAACCCTTTTACTAAATGATACATATTTGGTAACAAGCAATCTTGCAAGTGAAATTTTGATGCCGTAATAGTCGCGAGCATTTAAAGAGTCCCACCGATTACTGAAGTTATTCATTTGCGTTTGCTGCAGTTATTGTCCAAACCCAGTTCTGGTGATTATTGATGTACAGCCTAAGGAGCTTGGTATTCCTACGAAGGCATATTATGCAGTTGAGGAAGTGAAAGAGGTAAGTGACCGTGCACAGTTCAGGCATCGTGTGCGGTCAAACAAATATGTGGATCGGGATAATAACAGAACTTGCTATTGCGTAAATGTTAATGGGTCAACTGACTTCTAGGCAGTTATTTTAAGCACTCAATCGATTGTTACTAGGGAGATTTAGAATTTTGGGGCAGTTTGTTATCGTTATGGTGGGTGATTAGTTGAGAATTGGGAATGAATCCGAAATTTGGGAGATTTAGCTGTAGTGAATCCTGTTGTGCATAGTGACTCTTGGGAAGCTTTTGTTTATTGAGAAAACCTTTTTGGCTCGCTTCAAATTTGTCTTGACGAGTTCCATTCTGTTTCTTGAAACACTGGATCGGTTGGATTTTTTTGGTGCAGGATGCCACTCAAAAAAGTCAAAAGGCTTTTGTGCACGTTGCTTCTGAAATTGGTGCTTATGAAGCTGAGGAAATTGGTAGGTATCATACATGATTGACCGTCTCACCAACTGTTTTTCTTTCACGAGATTCAACTGTCATAAGCTGGAAACAGAGTACCTGTGTAGGGAAGAAAATGTGTCCTTATTGAGTTGGCTTCAGTGCTTTCCTCTGTGTCACTTTTAATGAATAGTTTTTAACGCAGTTTCAGTGGCCATGGGTCTTGGAGATCTGACTCGCAAATTCTACGTATTGCTCTACAGGTGTAGAGCATCTTCTAAGGGATGTTAAGGACGCAACTATCAGCACGCTTGCTACAGAAGTATGAAATATCTGATGAACTCTGTGGATATCGGAGTCTTTGTTAATTCCGTGTGTTGTCTTAGTGAGCTCATGTTCGTGGTCGCCAAGATTCTTTTTTAATGCCTCGTCACTCCGATTGCTTGTGACCATACTCTTGAAATTGGTATAGGTGGGAGGCAAGCTTGTTGCGTTGAAAGGTTTGGAAGTACGGTTGAAGGAGATCCATGCTTATCTAGAGCTTGTAGTGGAGGGCAAGCTACCTTTGAATCATGAAATTCTGTACCACTTGCAAGTAAGCCCCTTTAACATTTGTAAGCGTTGGTAGCTAGCTATATAACCATGTCAGTTGTTGATAAGAAAATGACCTTGCGCTGATAGTTTCCCGTTGTTGACCAGGATGTCTTCAATCTGCTACCCAACCTCAATGTCCATGAGCTGGTTAAGTCCTTCGCTGGTGAGTGTCTATTATATTTTCATCGGTCATGTCTTCCATTTGGGATTGGCCTTCATAGGAAAGTGATGTTCCTTCTTCTTTAGATGAATCTCAGGCTGTTGTTGGGTCCTCAATGGGTTCAGCATCGGCCAGAATCCTAGAACAGTCTGTCTGGCATGTTGAAGAGTCTAGTTAGAAGTCACACTTCGAGATTTTCTTGCTATTTATGTCGACAGAAAGGCAGTTGCAAATCATTCCAGGCGTATTGGACGATTGTATTACAGCTTTTTTCATTTGTATTTGAAGAAATTATAGCAATTTTTGCCTCTGATCCATTATGCAACTATACTGATGAATGCAGTTGTACCTTTTCGTCCAAAGAACTTTTTTGATCATTTGTTTTGATTTCTGCAGTGAAAACAAATGACATGATGTTGGTGATTTACCTTTCCTCTCTGATTCGAAGTGTCGTTGCTCTCCACAACCTCATAAATAACAAGGTATGCGTGCTTCTTACGTCTCTATGTGGAGCCCAGTTTCCTTTGAGATGTCGTTTCTTTGGATTGATTTACTAGCGGGTTATTGAGCGGCTATGTAGTTCTGGAGATGCGTGTTCCATTCTCCTTGGCCTGGTGCTGAATTGTGACTAAGCTAGAAAAAATTTAAAGACGTGGGATTCTTTGAGGTTGTCAATGGTATAATTATGTCTTACATTAGTTCTGGTTTGTGCAGATTTTGAATAAGGAGCATGAAAGAATTGCAGATGCAGCATCAGCTAGTGTTTCGGCAATCACAGTTTAGGTGAAAAGAGATCGAACAGTTTTGCTCAACTCTCAAGTGGGGCGTGTTCTACTCTTCATTATTGTTCTTTCATAAAAGTCAGACCCCGCTTTTCATCCCTCAGGTTGTGAACGTAGGAGGGCTATATGAACGAGGTCCTTCTCCATCTATTTCTTTGAGGGAAGGGGATGAAATCTGCAATTTTTGGCACAAATGAACCTTCATTTGTGAAGGTCCCTTCCAACAGCCCTTTGATTTCAGTGTGTATAGTTTTGTAGGACTTTCAAGCCAGTGTATTGTCAGCTCTTACTAGTTTGAGGTTTTCCCTTTAACCTACGTGACCAAGCTCACTTCAATGCCTTCACCTGTTGGGCATTGATTTGTGCTGTCTTAGATTCATGAGAGTTATTCTTCAACTCATTCAAAGTAGAGGTCCTGTCCCTGTTTCGATGAAAAAGCACGGTGAAGCTAATGAATAATGCCTTCTATAGGTGTTGAACTGTTGGTAAGCCTTGTTTGGGTAGTTCAATGACTAAGTGCTCCGATGTAAAGAGGATGTTGGATGTTTTGAGAAATCATAAATTATGTTTTTCTAATGTACAAAAATGATCAAAATAGTGAGAAAATGCTCAAATGGATGAAAATTTGCTCGAATGAATGAAAGGATGTTAGAATGGGTTGCAAATTATTCAAATAATTGAAAGTCTTATATTTCCCTGAATACTAAATTGAAGTGCTGAAGTCTAGGTAGACTTCTTCAAAATAATTCATTTTGTATGTGTTGAAACAGTAGTGTTTTGGGGGCAGTGAGAGGGCCTTACTAAAAATTCAAGTCTGGTTCATTTTGACATGCAATGGTCCTCAACTTGATATTTATAATTGACCAAAGTTGACCATTCCACTATTGATTCACTAAATACTTGCACAACATTATGAATAGTGTTTTCAGGGGCATACAATTAACTTCTTATTCATTCAATGTAATGCCTAAATCTCTTAAAAATAACCTTCCTTCACAAGTAGTTTAGCCCGTAAACGACAGGCTTATAACCGTGGAAATCATTTGTTTTGACACTGTGTGAATTATTGGATTAAAATACGCAAAAGCACTCATTGGAAGTCAAATTATTGTAGATGATCTTTTTTCTCACAAAATTTGGAAGATGAATAGTTGCACTTTTGTTCTACATAGGAGATTCTCTTGTCATTCATCAACCGCAAAACATTTAAGGATTAAATGAAATCAAAGTAATGTATTTATATACAGATATAAGTAAAAAAAGTGAAAAAATTTAACAAGAGATTTTCTTATAGCATAGATGTTTATTTTTGTGTTTTTTTAATGCATGTCCAATGATAATCAATGTGGACTTTGTTTCCTGCTGAGACATTCTCATCTGGTAGTTGAAGGATAAATTGAAATTGTATCTTCTAATCTTCAAATATATTGATTTATCCTATTAGTGCATCTGATGCTAATTTATTCCAAAATATTGTAAGCTAATTTCTATATTGTACTACCAATAATTTTTACAAACATTTTTTTTTGTTGAAACTTATTAACTTTTGTAGGTGGTACTCTTTTTGTCCCAAAATAAATCTGGGGTTTCTTAGAAATGGCTAAATTAGTGCGTGAGTAGCTCCTATTTTCAAAGGATTGCGTAGGTGTTGTAGCTTCTATTAAATCCCACTAGGTGTGAGAGAATGGAAGTCAACAAGTGAAGCAATATATGTTGAAAACAAGAGGCAAAATTGACAATTTTTTGCCCTTTTTAGAACTGTTCTAGTGATATTAATTTTGATCATTCTCTAAGCAATATTAGCGCAATGGTGTCCATTGATGTACTTTGTACTCAATTCCGACAATGGCCTGTGATTCAAATCTAGGAAACTCTCAACAAGAGATTCGTTAGTAGCAATTTTTATATAATTATGGGTTGAATTCTTCGCCTTTGGTTGGTTAGAGTTGCATTTTGATTCCTTTTGCAGGGATCAAATTGCTATAAAGTCTTTCGAACATGGTATCTACAAAAAAATTGCTTCATGGTGTTTGAATTGGCTACAATTGTTCATCAAGTTGTAGAGAACCAATTTTGAATTTAATTTGGAACAAGTATATTTGAAAATCTTGAATTTATTTTGAAATAGAGGGAGTAATAATTTTATACCCTCACTAAAGGGTATAAATCAGAGTAGGCCCAAGGTTGGTTGAATGGAATAGATAATGCTTGAGAGTCAAGAATCAGTAGATGTATTGCAAGGTGAACTTTATTATACTAAGTGAACTATTTTAGTCCTAAGTGAACTATTTCAATCCTAAATTTTATTATTAGTGTATTGGATATAATGCCAATTAAAAGATCAATAACTTCTAATTGACCAAATAACTCAAAATGAGCCCTATTAGATAAACACCTAATTGTGCCCTGCTTGTAAAACTGTCTCATCTAGATTCTTGTCTAAAATGTACCAATTCAATACATGAGAGTGTAGGGTTGATTTTGGATACACCTTTTTTTAGCAGTTTGAAAATTCATAAATTATTCATACAAAGTTTCCAAAATGCATTTTGTGAAAATCTATATGAATCACTTAGTTGTTGCCAATAAGACTCAACAAGTGCTTCAATAATTCAATATAAGAGTTATGCTCAATGAAGCTAATGTGTGAGCATGAATATGCAAACATGTGAGCCTTAAGCATATGTATAAGAAGATATCCTACAACCATTGAAGGTGCTTATAATACAAAATATTTATAATATAGGTATCTATAGCATAGTTACACTATAATTATAGAAGGTTCCTATAATAAAGACATTTATAACATAGGTGTCTAGTCTTCTAGGCTTATGGAATCACACTCCTAAGCTCACATGATAGCACCCCGTGAACCATGCTCAAACCCTTATTCGAATGCATTTAGGTGGTGTTACCTTATAGAGTATACTTCCCTTCTAATTGCACTCTTTATTCTATTAGTGTTACTTCTCAAATAGGTTAATCTTACAAACATGGGTCATCACAAATTAGAGCTTTTATTATCAATTATTATAGATTGTACTTCACCCCAAGCTTGTAGTGGTAAAATGGAGTTCCATACATAGCATATACCATAAATGACAAAGACTGCACACTACAAGTAGTTGCAACACTATTTAAAGTAAAAAAAACAATTCAATTACTAAATAGTGTTGATTCTTTAAAGTCATGGGAGGAATACTAAATGAAATTGTTTCAATGGTATCTATTTTGGTGGATCACACTAAATAGAATGAAGAATGTATTCATGAGATACTAATACAATTGCCTTGGATACTAAATCTTTTTGTAATTAAAACTTCATTATTAAGTTTTGCGATCAACACAAGTAGGACTAGGTTGGAATGGGTGCCAAATGATAGCCACTAAAGTGGCAATTTCATTCCAAGATTAACATTGGTAAACATTGACATAGTGAATAAAAAATTTGAAGATCATATGCACTAGGTAATGTAAATGCAAAGCCTCATTATAATAATAACATGCCAAGCATAGTAGTGGCAAGGGATATTACTCTCATAATGGGTCTCTACTTTCAATTTCCCAAACATAACATCACAAAGTTTAAACCCTACAATTTGGCAACAATTATCGGGCGGTTATCGTTGTTTCATGGGTTCGTACCATAATCGCACTACCTCAGTGTATTTTTATGCACTGAAACAGTGCGAAAACAATGAATATCAATAGCGTACGATTTATGTACTTTAACTATATAATTGTTGTGTCAAAACTGCACAACAATTATATAGTTAAAGTACATAAATCATACGCTATTGATATTCATTGTTTTCGCACTGTTTCAGTCCATAAAAATATACTGAGGTAGTGCGATTATGGTACGAACCCATGAAACAACAATAACCGCACAATAATTGTTGCCAAATCGTAAGGTCTAAACTTTGTGATGAACCTCAATGTTGAATGGTTGGATCTTGATCAAGAGTCTTGAAAGGACATCATAACACTAACGTAGCCCCACATTATGGAAAAGAACATGCCTCTCCTCATCTAATGAAAAAGTATCATTTGTCCTAAAATGGCCTCCATTGAGGTTATGGATTAGAAAATGCTGAGAGCCAAGAGGCTCAAGAGCATAACGGGCCATAATGCCAAATCCTGATAAGGTAGTATGCTCTTAAAGCAACCATTTAAGGGCTGGTCCCCCTTTTTCACAAGCTTTCTTGGACAGAAATATTTTTAGATCATTTTTCAGAGAAAGAAAAATAGATGTGGAACCTAACACAAGTGATTTTGTATTTTTCCAAGCATTCTTGAATAACTTATAAATTTTCAAAGATTTGGGGCATAGGCATCTATTTGTGACCATAGGTCTTCCAAAATCTGTCCACTTACAACTTGTAAAGAGATGAGCAAACATCAAAGACTGAGCAGTGCAGGCAGGCAGCGTACAAGGAGCAGACCAGCATGAGAATAAACAAGACCAGCGCAAGGCGCGAGAACACCACATAAGCCACAAGTGCTGGAACACGATCAGAAACACACAATATCACGAATAAGAACACGATGACAAGGAAGAAAAAGGTCACAAATTCAAAGAAAACAGCCACACAAAGAGCATGAAGTGCAAGAACATCACAAACACCATACACTAACAAAAACACGATCACAAAGGAAAGCACAGAAGAACTGGACGAAGCATGGAAGCCATACACTGAAAAGAATGTTATATGCTTGATGTTTGATTCCGCCAGATCAGGACAGGACGACCCAATCAGAGATTGGTAAGATCACCGACGAGACACAGTTCAGAAACTGACCACAAAGTCATCCTTAATCAAGTCGCAACTTGTGAGGTCAGGCTCCATTTCACTAGCTTCCTCCTGAAGAAGATATACAAACAGGAGTAAATACAGATATGGATCGGATTTTATAAAGGCACATTCACTAGTGGGCCTTTGTAGATTAAGGCCTGAGTGGTCCCTGCTGGTTGCCTAGTTTTACAATGACTCCGTCACCAACTGGTATGGGTCCCTTGAGAAGCCAAATTCGCACTTCACATCTGGTACATTCAACTTGAGCACCAGTGCGGGAAAACCAAGGGACTAACAAGAGCATCTCCTAAACACTATCCTGAGCTTCCTAAAATAACGACAGTACAGCCATTGAGAGAATGAACTCGCAGGCTTATTGCTCGTTTAAGCACACATCACTTGGTCACAGGCTTGCAAGGCCTGACCAGCAAAAAACCGGACATCTACATCAGGATCTTCCTGAAGTTCCAACAAGCACGGCCGGATTGTTTGCTCCACAACCTGCAGGAATATTGAATCGAAAAGGTCAGGCTAACGTATTCTGCCTGATAATATGTTATTCAGCGATTCCCCGTTAGTGTATGATATTAGACAACCAGTGAATATAGATAAACATAAAACAATGCAAAGACAGATGTAATTGTCAGAACTAATAACTTGTATAACTACCCACAATTTCAAAGCAGCACATTCTGCCGACCATCCAAAGAAGGGAGTTCAAGATGAAACTGCACTAACTGCACTAATTCTTCAGTGAGTCAGAAGTATCAAGCTTGCATACAGAAAAGTAAGTGCGGAGGGCACTGTTCTTCATTCATCCATGGCGAAAGAAGTAAGCTTACTGTGGAATCAACAATGGGAATCATGGATTGCAGCATCTTCGCGACATTGAACTTGATATTTGGAACCCTGTCAATCCAAATCTTAGTAAGCTCAGTACTTGCAGTACAAGCTTTTGCACCAAGCTACCCTGAAAAATCCTTAAATACTTGTCCATAGCAGGATTAAATAGCAAAGCTCAAGGAATAGGGAGAGCACCTGTCCTTTGCGGCATTGATGACCACAGGCAACATTGTCTGGCAAGTGGCTTCGGCACCAACTACGGGAGCCAGGAGAGAAATTGCCACAAGCACCGTCATGCGGTACAAATAATGAGGATTGTTAATCTTTTCCATCACCTGCAGCTCCCACGAGGTCATCAGAAAAAATTCACATTAAACAAATAAGCTTATTTTCCAGCCGTAACTTGGTATCTCGCAGGATCCTCCAAAAATAAACTGAAGACCCTCCAAAAATAGGAACCGAAGAATTCACACACTTGATACAAGATCAGACCTCAAAGTAGTTTCCTCTAATTTGACAAGTACCTGTGGAATAATGTGTTCTAAAGCCCACTCAGGACCAAACTCTTTTGCAAGGCGTTTAAGGTTATTGGCAGCTGCCTCTCGGATAGAGTAGACCTGTAGCATTCAAACTGTCAATGAAAGAAAATTGAATAAGACCCAAAACATGCAAGGTAACAAGCTGGTGGTTCTTTGCCTCCAGAAGCCAGCACCAGCTTTTCAAAAAATTGTTCACTCTAATAAGTTAAAAGATTATCTTCCAAGTAACAAAGCCGCATATGTATTGCCAGATGGTAATGTGAGAACCTGATCCCCAAGCCACTGCATGCAAAGAGCGCCCAATTTGTCGTCAAAAAAGTCAACACCTAATTGACTGGCCAATAATGGAATATATTCGATAATGGCCAGACGGACGCGCCAATGCCGATCCTCCGCTAACTCAACAATAGCAGGCAACAATGACTGGGATAGCAAATCAATGCCTATCACCTGTAAGCAAATAGCTGAATTTTAGAAAAATCACCAATAACCGCGAGGGTAACACATTCAGAAAAAGAGAAAGAAAGATATAGCAAAAACAGGTCACAAACTATTTCTAAAACTCTTATGATTATGGCATGTGTCATGATTTTTTACAGGCAGAGTTAACTCTTTACTTGATTGACTTGGTCTAGCTTGCTGATGATATTTAGTCGCACATCTGGAAACTCATCCTTCAAAAGCGCTAGAAAAATAGGCAGAAGCTGCTCAATAGTGGCTTCCTGCAACGTTGCAAAAAGATGCAATGATGAAAGATACACAACAGCTTCCATTGAATTGGGAATAAGGTGTGGAGGGTCGGATAAAAAAGCAGGCCTGATCAGTAAACCTATGCAAAATAGACATTGCCCGTTCATTTCGAAATTTTGAAAACCATAATGAAACAGAGAATTATTTTCGAGGAAATAAAGACAGCAGGAAACGTGTCTAACCTTTCCTAGCAACGGAGCCATTCCCATGATAACCGATGCAAGTGCAGCTCGTACATGTTGGGATGAATCCGTTGACAACTCCTGAAATAGTATCCACATTAATTAGGAAAAAAGAGGATTGAAGACGTGCTAATGGCACAAAGTGTTAAAAAATGACAGTATGAAAAAGAAAATAAGTAGGAACTAAAGGAGGAGCAATGAGCTTTTCCAATTGAGCACAGACAATATACCTTCACACATGGGAGTATATGCTGTTGTGCAACTTGGATACTGACGATCCCGCAGAACTTAGTTACTTTGCCTGCCGCTGCAATACGCACCTCTGCTTCATTATCCCGTAGCAGACGTACGTAGGCTGGGACTAGCTCCGTTCTAGAAATCGAGAAATACAAGAATATATGAGCGCTCACATCCAAGCAACTTACAAAAACAAAGGTAGTTAATCAACGCCTCAAACACTCTCAAGCAAGAAATATGCAAATCACTAGTACAATCTCTATCAACACTAAATTTCCTCCTCACAGTAATATCTTCCGCTTCAACAAAAGATCATTCTGTTCATGCAAGTAATATTTGCAGATACATCACCCTAACGTCCACACAGGTACACTTCAAAACAGCATATAAATCCACAATAACACTTTCATGGCAACTTTCACCTCCATGTAAATTAAATATAGGAAAGACCTTACAGATCCAGAAGCGAAACTTCCAGATGCATAATGAGCAGAAAATTTGAGTTCGCAGTGATGTCATGGGTATAAAAAGAAATTCTCAGATAAGCACCTGGTTGGCTCTTGTCCAACTGCCTCACAAAGCTCGTACAACTGGTTAGCTACCATATATCGTACCCGCCATGATTTGTCCTGGAATCCCACAAATAAATTCCCGAACTGATTAGTACAAACCTGAGACTGTACATGCAGTACCAAGGCTCTCTCACCACCCTATAATAAAAGAAGAATCAGGTTCACACATTGTAATAGAAAGTCAACGGAATCAGATAATGATTCATTTAAAGCAGTACCACTCAAAAGTGATTCCTAAATGCACCATAGAGTACCTGGCTCTAAATCAAATAGCAGAATAAGACACGTTCTCTTTAAATATTACTTCCTTGACTCTCTCTGGCTTCTGGATCGAAGGCAGCGAGTAAGCAAACAAGTATAAGGAGACTAATAGAGTGTATCGATTATTCAGAAACCACAACAGTTAAGCTAGTACTGATGGAGCGACTAAAGACGACGAAAACTCGGCTTCGCAAGCAAAAAACATATGCTCGGAACACGGTTTCAAGTGAAGCAAACGCACTCTTGCAACCTGAGTGACTCCAGTGTCTCCCACCAGTGTTCAAAATATCAAGTATTGAAACATTGTAGGTACCCAATTGCAGAGTTACTAGGCAACATGTAGGTGATAGAAGGGAAAAGAGTCAAATGACCAGGTGCTTAAGAAAATGGAATGAGAATTTCCTACCTGTGAGAAGCTCACAATTACTGGAAGAACATTCGCCACACAGTCCGCAGGCTCCAGAAGTTTGCCCAGTGCAGCACAACCCTCCACTGCTAGAAGCCTCACGGAGTCTTGATCTGCAAAAAAGATTTCGCTATCAATCTTGGGCCGACTTAAATCCGACTGTGATTCCTAGTATCTTAGAAAGATTTCTTTCAGAATTGGCAAATCTGGACTCTAAGTAAAAAATTCATGAGGTTTATTAGAGCAAGCTCAGAATCGCCTTATGTAAATGAAGACCACTACCTAACTGCAGAAATGTCCGTAAAGGGATACAAAAGAATATGCAATCACAACTAAAATCCAGGCTTCACAGCACTAAATAGACCTAGAACGGTTCATTCAAAAGTCATGCTTTATTACAATGAATTGGGCAATTCGCGTGGCGATCAAAACCTCAATTGCCCCCGCGTGAAGATTGAAGTTTGGGACCAGATCGAGTGGGCAAATTCTAGGACATCATTATTCACCATTCCTACGGTGGTTATTTTCAATTCCAGACAGCAAAAACGCACAAAAAATTCCAGAAGATACACACGTACCATCTAGGGTGAGATCCCTGAAGAAGGTCATGATATCGGACTTGAGATACATAGGTTCAACTGTTGCCGCAAACTTGCCCAAATTCAGCGCGGCTGATCGACGCACCATGGGCATATCATCGTGACAGAGATGATTGTAAACCGAGCGCAACTCAGCGCGAAGAAGATCCGGGGCATTACTGTAAGCGATGTGGAAGAGACCGCAGGCTGAAACTCGTGCAGTGAACCATTCCCCTGCACCAAGCCTCTGTTGTCATGCACAACAATCAAAAGTCAATAAACAATCTGCGCAGAAGAGTACCAAACGACACAAATCGTCTGCCCTAATAGCCTCCTTGGAGCTCTCCCTTTCACTGGCTGCGAAATATTAACCTCTAAAGCATCCAGGAGCTCTTTTTGAGTGGATTTACTCATACTTACTTTTCTTGTGTACACTATATTCTATGCAAATTCAAAACACAAAGATGTACTTTACAAAAGGAGTACGATATCGGTTCAAGTTTAAAGTAATTTTCATATTAATCAAATACAATACATGAAGTGAAAGAGTATAGTATCCAAAATGAACAAGGGCTGCGTAAGGATTAATTAGTCACATTGACCTGCTGAAAAGAAAACTCACTCCCTAATCGCGAATAGAGTCAGTGCAGTCCGCAATAACCCGAATCCTCCAACAAAACGCCCAAACCCTAGAACATAGATCAGGAGCCAAAAAACCTAGAAAAAAAAAAAGACTTCCACTCCACTCCACTCCACTCTGCATGTAAAACCTAAAAAGAAATGTCTAACATAACCACGAAAAGAAACGAGAAAACGACACCTTGACAAGTGGGATAAACCATTCGACGACGTCGCGCTCCTTCATCTGCGCGCCAATCTTGCACAAGCTCTCCACGGCCTTATCGCGCACGACGGTCTCCTCCACGGTACAGAGGCTTTCCAGCGGCGGCAGCAGCACGTGCGCGTAGTCCACTCCGCCAACGTGTGGGATAAACGCACCGAGCTCGTCCGCCATGGCGAGCAGCACCTCATCGTCGTCGTCGTTGTTCTCACTCAAAAACGGGATGAGCTCCTTGCGCGTGCGATCCTCCCCAAGGGCGCGCGCGATGGTCGACAAACGCCGGATCGAGTTGAGGCGCAGCTGGATGTCGTCGTTCTTGAGCTCGTCGATGAGAATCGCTATCGGGTAGAGCGGCTCATCCACCATCGCCATCGTGGCCATCCCTGCCTGCAGCTCTCACTCAATGTTCTCCACCGCCGAACAAGCTCCTCGTCTTTGTCGTCGTCGAGGTTACACTGGCCGGCAGTGGCATTCCTAAAGAGGCGCCCGTGCTTGATGGCTGGCTATGGCGCCTCACCTCTGTAATCGCAGCAAAAACTCCCGCAACACCTTCACGGCCTCGCAAAAACACAACTCACGCGGAGAGCAGCAGGGGAGACCCTGCCAAAAGCTTAACCCTCCCCGGCCCCGCGCCCGCCACCGGGCCCGGCCAGCCCGGCCCGGGCGTCTTCACGGTCTGCATTTGAAAATTGGCGTGGCTCTCGACTTCAGCTTTTGTTTCTAGGCTATGGGAACTAAGGTTCGTCGGCGAGCGTATTTGACCGGGCCCGGCTTTGCTGTACCGGCCGACCTGGACCCTTTCTCTGTTTCGGGTCTGGAAGAACTAAGTATAACTTGCACCCGGTACTCTTTAACCCCAAAGTGACATGGGATCTCAAAACTTTTTGATGCACTGGGCAGTATGTTTGTTTGAAAAAAATTCTGCGGTCAAATCTGATAGTTAAATCGCCCACCTTCTTTAATGTACAATATTTGTACATGTTTCTTTTTCATAGCCTTCAACAATGTATAAGTGGTGTACCTTTTGAGATTTTAGAACTTTATGTCATTTCAACTTCAAAATTTCATAACTATTTCCACAAAATTCCAAAAAATATGAAATGGCTTGAGTTAGATGCCAATTCCACTTGTTTTTCAAGGAAATATATTTGAAAAATATTTCAAGAAGCTTCACTTCCCCAAAATTCAGTTTCAATTCTTAAATGGACGATTTATGGACCTCCTACCTCATTATCGCAAACAGATTGCGTGGAAATTTTTGAACCGTTGATTCTTTGCTTTGATGTGGTTTTTTTTATGGGAAAGTGGTGATATTGGTGAGGAAAATACAGTCAAACTGGGATTCGTTTCTCTTTGATGGCCTGCCAGACGAGTCAAACTACAAAACCTCCATTGCACCTCAACTGCAAAAATGTAGCTGGTCACATACACTTACATGTCGAGTTGGAAAATTGAAAGAATCTCTTAAAACGTGCCACATAATAGGACTTTATGGGGTAACATAACCAAATTGGAATGATCATAATGTTCTGATCTACTCAGACTGCTAGGTCTAAAAAAATCTAAATATCATACCATAACTTTTTAACCATGTAGTCAAAAGTTATGAAAATTATTGGGCTTTAGAAATAAACTAATCAAAAAAATTTGTGAAAATTATCAAAAAAAAAATTCCATTTGTAGTGGATTGTCCAAAATTGCTATGATGCCCCAACCCGCAATTTGGTCTTCAATTAGGGATTAAGACACAAGGTATATAAAATAGTTAGTTTTTAAAATAAATGATTTTTTATTTTTTATTTTTGCACTATGATGCTTGCTAATTACAATATTTAGTAATTTATAGCACCTGATATAAAAAATAAAAAAGTAAAAAATTTCAACTCTTAGTAGGCACATGGGTATTGTTAAACATCATCTTTGATGAACTCCAAGATTTTCAAAAAAATCACTTAATAAATATGTCCATTATGTGATACTATAATCTTACTTGTATTGTGCAATTTTTGTGATAGCATCTTTTTAAATACAATACAATAATTCAAAAATAAATAGATCCAAAATATTATAATATTAATTTAATTTGTAAATTTTTTAAATGCCATGTGGTATTTTGAATTTTTTTTAAATGACAATTTATTTTAAATGTCAAAATTAGAATAATAATTTAATGATAACTTCAAATGAAAATTCTAAATAATGATTTATATATCAATTTTTCATGTTTGGAGATGCCATCACACCAATCAATATTTATGGATAAAATTTGTAACCAAAATTTGGAAACCCCAATCGAAACTGATTGTGATATTTATAAATTTCTCTTCTTAAAACTAGAATCTAAGGTTCTAGTTATAGTGATTTTTTACATTTTATTACTCATTTTGGGAATGCAATTTTGAAGGGTCATAATTTGTACCAAGGAAAGCAGTTTTGGAGGTGAAACATACTTTAACTATTTGAACTGGAGAAAATTAACACAGATTAATTTTTTAAATCTATAATGTATAATTGTTACAAATTGAATTTGAGAATTTGAAAATATTTGTATGGAAGAAAAAATTGTTTTTTATATGCATGGGACATGTTTTAATTCACCATTCAAAATTCAAATGTTTGCATTTTAAGGGCTAAATCCCACATTAAAAATTCATATTTTAGCCCTTAGAATGTAAGTGAATCATAAATAGTTAGAAATATATCAAGATACTTAGAGCAAAGTCTAGTGAAATACTTAGGATAGTAATTAAATTTAACTTAGGATAAAGAACCAAAGTTTCCTCGAGGGACAAAATGGATTTGGAATAGGTTCATGTGACCTCAATTTTTTACATACTCTTTTTTTAAATTTGGAAATAGAAAAATGTATTAGCTTCATATGATTACAATTTCTATTTCAATTTGTACCCATTAGCAAAATTATGCCACATTAAGCTGGTTTCTTAACTTGCCAGGCAATAAAAACAAAACCATAAAAATTTTAAATAAATTTTTTGAAAATTTGTTTCTCATCAATCAGTTTTTTGTCTAAATAAAAGCTTTTACCCCTAAAGATTTTTGACTATGTTTTTACCAAAAATGCTCCAAAAATGCCATTTCTTTTACAAGTACCAAATTTTAGAAAAAAACCCACTTTTGGACACATATAATCATAGGATCTTGTAGTAAGCTGGTTTGAAAAGATGTAGGAAAAATTTCAAAAAAATTCACCATATAGATTGCAAGACAATTAGCATTTGAAGTGACAAAAATCTTTTTTTTGGCCTTGTGAAAAAATGAGCAGTTGCACTTCACAAGGTTACATTTGTATGAAAAATGCACAAAATAGTGGTTACTCTTTGGAGTCATTCTTCAAGGCAAGTTGGCTACATGCTTGAAAATTTTTAGATCATTTGGAATTGTACAACATGTAGGAAAAAAATAGTAAGTAGAAAAAAATAGATAATGATTCAAAATGCAAAATTGATGATAATTTAATTTTAGAATTGATAAATGCCAATTTCAGTGGTTGTAATGTTTAATAAACAATATATATATCTTATGTGTTTGTTTGTTTTCCAAAATATTGAAAATTGGATTAAATAAAGGACTTCATTTTTATGTTAGAATAGAAAATCCATAACCACCTACAAAACTACCTACAACTAAAGCTTCTCATAATTTTCATTTCATTAATCAAAATGGAATGATTCAAAGCTTTCCATCTATATATAAATCTAAAAAATTTATTTAAAATTTATACTTTTCAAAAAAGTGATTTTTAAAGAAGTTTTTTAGTTGCTTGGGCTACCTGTCGAGCAATGAAAACTACATATCATATAATAATTTTTTAATTATTTAGGCAAAAAGTTATGAGAATTGTAGGGCATTAAAGCTACTCCTCAAACACATGTTGTGTGAAAATTTCAAATAAAAAAAATAAAAACTCCATTTGTAGTGAGTTGCTCCAAATTGCCATGTTGTCCCAAAACACGGTTTGGTCCTTTAGGGGTTAATTTATTCTATATGGATTAGTGATGTGAAATTTATAGAGTTTCTTGTTTTGTAGGCAAATATTGCATCTTCTTGAGAGAATAATATATTGAATTTGTTTTTGAGCTTAATTTCCAAAATTTCCAAAAAAAGGAAGTTTATGAGGTTCAATTTTGCTTCTTAGAACAATTTCACTATTGAGATTAGTATATTTCAATTCTTGGGGGGTGCACTTAGTTCTACTACAACAAAGCACATGTGAATAAGTGATTTATAATAAACTATAATTTCAACCTAAAATTTTGAGCATTGTTTAACAATGACTATAGATTTCTATTGCCAAAATTTCCAACTCAAATAAAATATGAAATGATTTCTAGAAGAGGTTGAAAATGAGCTAAAATGGCATGTTTTTCAGCTCAAATAATTATAGAGAACACATTTAGATGACCATTGAATCAATATTCAAGTCAAAATGAGCTTTCAATAGAGAGTTGATTTTAGAATTTTTTTGTTCATTTTTTAGACAATTTTTTCTTATATAATATAGAGGTGTGGAAGTTATTTTTTAGTTCTACAGTGTATCTTTTTACTTCAAAAATTTGTAACTAATTACTATTAACAAATAAAAATATCAATAATTCAAAATATAAACTTTCAAAGTAAAAAAAAAAAAAAAAAAATTTAAATTCAAAAAGTGTATAGAGGTCCAAAATTTTGTTCACATGTGGTTTCTAATAGATACTCTATGTGAACTCCTTGAGTTTCAAGTCCATCTCAAAGCTATAAACAATGTAATTAACTTACCTCTAATGTTTGAATCAAAATTAGTATCTTTTTGTTGTGCAAAAGTAGTTTGTTGAAAATTCTTGTGCTTCATCAAAAGCACAAGCTATGATTGAAGCTTTGTGATATTCTCTTGTTTGTTAAGATAAATATGGAATTACTTCCAAGAATAAAATCATGATTTTGAACCACTACTATTAGCTTCTACCATCAGGGAAATTCAAGGCATGTGAACATGGTGCCACAATGGTGCATTGAAATGCAATTAAGTTAATTTGGTGCCAACCTCTGTACCAACCTAGTATGGATAAAATGACACTAAAATGACTTGTATGCAGCCTTTGGTGTCAAAATGGCACCAAAACAATCTGGCCCAACTTTTCTGATGACTCTCATCTTAATAAAGAGATCAATTTGGTCATATTTGTAGTCACATTATTTCCTAAGCTAAGTTACTCTTGTATAGCCATAGTATCTCTTGAAATGGGCCTTTCTTGTACCAAAGTGGAATTGGAGTTTTTACGGAGCTAAAAATTCAAGAAAATCTCTACTATTTTTCTCATAGCATAAGAAAAATTGCTTCCAAAAATCTTAGAACTTGAGCTCAAGGAAGAATGTAATCTAAATCAACTCCCCCTTAATGAGAAACCCTGCCTATTGCTTTGCAAAATTAAATTGAACATACATGAGCTTTTTACCGCAACTGCAAACTAAACTTGTAGAGTTGGTTGGTGGTGAGTGACTGACGTTAAAAGACTCTAATATGTTGCCTTTTAAGCAATGGACTCCAATTGTTACTTATGTTGAAAGATTGTCGCAGCTTCTCCCTTGGCGGAAGAAGTTCAAGAAGCTTCCAAGCTTGTGGAAGCTTCTCAAGAAGCATCTTACTTGGTGAAAGCAACTCAAATAGCTTTCAAGCTTGTGGAAGTAGCTTAGGATCCTTGAGTATAAATAGAAGTCAAGATTAAGAGGTTCTTTAGGGCCGCTTTACACTATGGCCGACCAAGTTGAGAGGCCATTGGATTGAGTGGCCAATTTTTTTGTGAGAATCCAAATAAATGGGCAATAAACGATAGGATTTGGAGCCTTTGGCCGGCCATAGTGTGAAGCCTCCAGAGGCCAAGTCCAAAGTTCAAATCCTTAGCAATGAACTTCCACGGCCTCTCAACCTAGATGGCCAAAGTGTGAAGCCTCCAAAGACCAAGCCCAAAGTCCAAACTCTTAGCAATGAATTCCATCCTACCAATCTAAGGGTTGAGATCTTATCATAAGTTGATGGCCTCTTAACCATAGTGTGGGTCTCCATTTTTAATCAATCCAAACTCTTTTAAAAGTCCGTCACCATGTAGGCAATTTATTGCCATGTAGGTAGTTGGAAGGTGATGGCCTTTGGACTTGTGCCTTCTAGTGTGAAGGATCGAGAGGCCAAACTTTAGGTTTCTTGAAATTTGATTGGTGGAAATCCATGGCTTCTCGACCTTTGGCCATAGTGTGAAGTAGCCCTTAGTCTTGACAATTCACTCTGGTGTCTAGTTCATAGTTCTCAGCGCTACAAGAAAATAAGTATTTTATGTTGCAAAAATATAATTAGGAATGACTAGCAACTGTTCCCAATCATATTCTTAGAGGCCAACACCTTGAGGGAAAATATGATTGCAAAATATAGCTGAGAATCATTTTTTGGCCTTCTACTTTGCGAGTCTATATTATACGTGCATTGGAAATGCCAAAATACTTCATAGGAATGGCAGGGAACATGTTTGGAGAGCACCTAGTTAAATTTGCTAGTCATATTTTTACACTAGTCATATTTTGTAGTCATATTTTTGCATCAATCATATTTTGTAGTTATTTGGAGGAAGAGCCCTAGGAAAAGGTGGGCAATTTAAAATGGGACTCGTGTATTTCGATCCTAAAAGCCAATCCTTAAGGTTAAGGCATGACTTTGTTTAATACCTATTAATTTTTTTTTTGTATTTTATGATATGTCTAAAAGAAAATGACGTTCAATAATTTGGGATGGCACAGGTTTATCTATTAACTAATATATATTTTTTAATTCATCAAATTTAGAAGGGAAGAAGAGAAGAACAAAGCAATTAACAATGAGAGACAATTAATTCTTTTTTGAGGATTTAGGAAGAATTAGTGAGAAATAAAAGCCTACAGATGAACCGGAATACCAAGGTGGGACAACTAAAGATGTAGATTGAAGGTTGTAGAGTTTAGAAAAAACTTTTGAAGCTCAAGAAGAATCTAATCCAAAGAAGAGAAGGAATGTAAAAAAAATCTAGTAGATCATAAATAAAATTTATATACCTTGTTGAAAAAGTTGTTATTTAAATTGTATACAAAAAATTTAAAAATGTAAGAAAAATGGATCAAAACCAGCCTTATGATACAAATACAATATGCATATTGGAGAATGGGAACATTACGGAAATGGACTTCAAGGCATATCCTTAAATTTGACACTTTGCTATTTTTCTTCTTATGGAAATTGTAGTTATGTTAAAATATAGAGATTTAAGTCAAATTCTCTAAAAATGTATTAAAATCCAACTTTGAATTCAAAATCATTTAGGTATTTTTTTGAGGTTTTCAATAACATATCACACTTTTAAAATAGATGAAAATTAAAGAAGATAGCATACAATGAAATTAGATAGTAAAGCGTGTTAGTTTTGGATTTAAAAATATTAAAATTCATCCAATTCAAGTCATAAAAGAACCTTAAAATCTAGGTGACATTTAGAATCAATTTTTAAAGTAAAATTTAATTTAGACTTATAGGCTAGAAGCAAATGTTGGATGAAGTCTTGAAAAATGAATTAGAAATAAAACTTCATCTACCCATAATTTTTGCAAAATATATTCCATTGTTAAGTTCTTTTCCTATTTTAAAGTAGGCACGCAATTTTCTATAACTAACAAAAAACTTGAATTTCTCAACTTGGATTTGGAGGTCTAGAGTTTTTGGCTTAGATTGGCAAAACCCATCTAAAATCACCCAAAATCTCTAACTTTAATAGTTTATCTTAGTTTTAGTTAAGATGTGAACCACTTACAGTTTATCATTAGAAAAAATTTGTTCATTGCTTAAAATGCCAATTGAACAGCACTTAAATATCCAACTTAAGATTTGAAGCCCAACAATGAAGAAGATGATTGTGCATGCTTTATCTTAAGGATATAAATAAAACAATCATACATGTCATATATTGAAGTTTGTTTCTTTATTAAGAAGGTTCTCAACAATATCAAACAAGCTACATTTATAGAGGATATCTATAGGCTAGAAAAGTTGCAAAATTATTCATATAAAGATTGAGGCTCACTTTGGGCATAAGCGTGCTTGCATTGCAAATGAAAGAGGTTTGTTTGTATGTTCTTATAAGGATATAGACTGTGAAAGCGTAGTCCCTTTTTTTGCTTCAAAGATGCTTTTAAATAGTACTAGAGTTATTCGTAAAGTCATCCCTAGTTTGACACCCAGTTTTAAACAAGCTCTTATACAAATTGGTGAAAGGAGGTAAAAGCAACCCATATGGGATATGTAAAGGGTTGGAGTTGTAAGTAACTTGTAAGAGCTTGGAGGAGCTCAATCTTAAAATAAACCCATATCCTTTGAGAGTTCATAAAGAACAATGGATTTCATTATAAAAACAACCTCTCCACCCTCAATTCTCTCAAATTGTCAATGTACAATTTCTTTGACAGGTAAACTGAGGTCCAAACTTCTTTAGGCACCATTTCGATGTGAAAAAAAGTTTGGTCCCAAGTTTTGTTTTGCTAGTGTTGATTGTGCGAGCTTTTTACCTTTTCACTTGCTTTTTTATATAAAGCAGGGGTTCAAACCCCAATTTTACCTCTAAACTCAGGTTTACTTTACGAATAACTCTAGTGCCTCTATTAAATATTTTTGCTCCGAGGCACCTAATGCATGGATGTAGATACTTTTACAAATGCATAGTATCTACTTGAATGTCTGTTTTTGGCCCAAGGTGGCAACTCATGTATAATATGTAGGGGGAACCGTTTTAAGAAGAGCAAAAAAAGTTGAATACTTTCAATTTGATAATTTATTATATCGTTAAAAGAACTTTTAATAAAGCTTTTACAATAATGAGCTGGGGCTGAGATTTATAATAAATTCCAATACCTTGTTTAGGATTGCACAAATCTAGTAGCACGTCTTCCACTTTGTGTTACATGAACTTGTGATGTCAATGTTGATTCCACAAATGGTGCAGCTCTTGGAGGTTGAATCACTGTCGCAGCAGATGGTGTAGCTCTTGGTGATTGAAACAAAATTCTAACATTTGCATATCTCTTTCTATAGTTGCTTCTTATCATCTTCTTATTCTTCAAGTGATTGTCCAAAGATGACTTGTCTTCTTGTATCGATAAAAAATTCTCTGAATCTGCATTTTTTTTCAAAGCAATTAAGCAAATGATATTATTTAAATCAACAAAATCAGCCTCATGGCCACTATAACTACCATATGAATATTGAAGACCCTCAATTTGTTTGTAATACTTTAGTAAACATTTTATCCCTTCTTCATTCAAACAAACCGGTCTCACATAATCAATTAATCCTCCTTTATCCAATCATTTCACAATTTTCTATATGCGAGCTAAATACCATGTCAATTTTGTACCTTCTTCCATAATGATGGCAACATCATCAAACAAGCCTATTTCTTCAATCTCCTTAGCACCCTCTAACAATGATGACATTTCAGTTGAACTTTTATATTGAACTTGTCGCAACCTATCTAATGGCAATTTAGATGGTGAATGTGCATTAAGCTCTATAATAAGTCTCATTTTAAACACTGGATCTTTTTTTGGCACATCAACAACTGGTGACACTATACATACTTCATTATCTGTAAGGTTTAAAGAACTTTCATTCATTTCACTTTGTTGTTCAGTGTCTAAGATAGAACTTCTAATTAATACATCAACCTCATTCACCAAAGTATCATCAATGTGCTAACACTACAAAAAAATAGCGAAAAATGTGACTGCGCAAATGACTGCAAAACAATCGCAGTGCAGTCGCAAAACGAAAGAATGACTCCGTGGCGCTGCAGTCATTTCGGACAAGTCATTTACAAGAATGACTGCAGGGGTATTATCACCTAACGAAGAGGGAACGGATGAGACTTTGGATGAGAAGAGGCTCCATTGAGTGAGATAAAGAAAGACAGCCTAAGGAAAGATGGTTTTCAACTACCATGTGGAAAGGAAGGGCTTTTGTAGACTAGGTGGACAAGGATTTCACCCCTTATAAATCTGATGTGGACAAGGAAAGCACAGTCACGGTGAAGTCATTCTGGAGTTGCGTCCAACCCCTCTGAAATCTAGGATTATTTTCTACAATCTAGGATTACATTTTTAAAATCTAGGATTACATTACAAAATATAGGATTACATTTTTGAAATCTCGGATAATTTTCTGAAATCTAGGATAATTTTCTGAAATCTAGGATTACATTTTTGAAATCTAGGATTACATTTTTGAAATCTAGGATTATTTTCTGAAATCTACGATTATATTTTGAAATCTAGGAAATTTGAATATTATTTTTTGAAATCTTGGATTATTTCCTAAAATCTAAAAAATTTGAAGATTATTTTCAAATTGTGGTGAAATGTGCAAAATGAGTGTAATGATAATTGTGCAATGACTAGTTATTCTATATTTGCATATGAATACATTCAAAATTCCATAGCAATATACCATACACAATAAACAAATACACAATGCACCATATACAAATATACAATGCACAATACACCATATACAATGCACAATACACCATATACAAATACATAATATACAATACATTTAATTTTGCATATGTGTCAAATGGCTTCTCAAGCCATTTAGTGTGTGAATATGAAGAGTTCAAATGACAAGCCTTTTATACAAGTGGGTAGTAGGACACAAGACAAACCATGTGGGATTTGTAAAATGTTAATGTCATAATAGTATAGTGACGCGGAAGTCATTACGTAGTCACCTTAGATTAAATTGCAGTCACAATATATGACAATAGTTTACTCACTTTTGACTATGGCCTCCACAATGGAATTGATTTAGTTCAAATTGAAAGTTTAACTCCTAAAAATAGTCTCAATTTTTGAAGTAGAAAACAGGGAATGAGAGAATGAAAAACATGGAATGAGAGAATGGAGGGGGGGGCAGTCATGTACTAGTCATTGTGTAGTTACGTGACAGACTCGCTGCAGTCATAGTGTAGTTACATGACAAACAAACCACAGTCATATTGCAGTCATGTTGCCTGCAATTGCAACCTCAACGTCTTGTCCCTGTACGGGGTAATTAGAGGGCCATGTTCACTTCTTTTCATTCACGTTCTATTGAATTGCTACAAGTTCTGGCCTCAAAAACTTTAAACATTTCTCTATACCTTGTACTCTAATGCAAACCCTAAACCTAACAGCAAGCCGGTATGGAAGCGCCTTAAACACTGATGACGCTATCCATAGCATGGTTTCCTCAAAATGATTCCGTACAGCATGTGTCCAAGTCACGGCAGCCCAACGAAATGAACGCAATTATTTCATTCTCCAACTAATGTTCAATTTCTAAAACATGTGCAACAAGGCTTGTACACCTTGCTCACCTAAAATTAATTCAATTAAGGTACCCTAGCACTACATCTTAGCTGACTTGCATTCATTCAGACATTCCTAAATCCCAATATTCTAAAAGATGCCCCTATTGCATGCCTCTTTGTATTTTGTTAGAAAACCCACTGCAGTCATACTGCAGTCATACTATAGTGACATACCCGAAACTGTCCTCACCCTATCTTTCTTGTACCACGAGGATCCATCTTTTTCTTTATCCATTAGTAAAAGAAAACGCCGATTGAGTGACTCCTCCTACCGCTGCAGTCATTTTGTAGTCACTTTGCAGTGACTTTGAAGTCACCTACAGTCGCAAAAATTGAAACTATACAACTCAATCGTGACTTTGCCTCCTGCAGTCGCGTTCCAATTCGCCATGTCATTGCATCGTCGCCCTTGTGAACGGAATGCTGTGGATGAAGACTTCAGCACGTTCACTGTTCATCCGGCAGTCACAGTCACGACTGCAGAATGACTCCAGCGCTCTTGATCTCAGCCCGCTGGTGCAATTAGAGAGATCAAGTGGCGTTCTAGTCGCAAAATGAGCGCAGTCACGTTTTGTAGTTACATTTATGGCTGTTTTCTAGTAGTGTAATTGTTGAATTTGATTCATTCACTTGGACATTATTAATTACCACTTCATTAGTTTCATCATCCAATTCTTTAGCACACTGCTCTATAATATTCAATGACTCTGAAAAACAAGAAGACTAAGGTTCAGCCCACTTACCAGCAGCAGAAACTACCTCTTTCATTTCAACATCCAATGCTTGTTTTTGAGCTTCTACAAAACCACCTAACCAAGCTTCTTGCAAAGCCTCATTAGAAACAAATTCATAATCAGCAAGGTTAGAAGAACAACATGATTGATTTCCATCCTGGCCCACCAAATATTTTTGCGTCGTCTTGATTTCATAAAAAAGGGACCATCTTCATCAAATTTGATTTGTTCAGTTCTACCTATATGTGATGTGTGCTCTATTGCCTCTCCAGTATAAAAATTATATTTGTTTTTAACATGTTGACCAAGCAATGAAAAAAAATCTTTACAACAATCTGAACCTACTTTGTCTAAAGCAACAAGCAACTTAGAAAACAAATCACGCATCATCATGATATACAAAACTGCAGAATGACATGATATTAAACAATCTATAATGGATTTCCTAGTTAACCAATTATCTTTTAGAAAGTGTTCATGTTTAACATGGCGGATATATTATATGCACCACAAAAGAAGCCAACTTCACCTTTTCTAATAAGTTTTTTCTTCCATAAAAAACTTCTAGAAAAGAAAATGCGTTGAATAGCTAGAAAATTTTGTTTATCTTTGACATTTATATCATCTTCTAATAAACCATGTTGTTCTTTTGAAAAATAACGATAAACCAACAGTAGGTGATATTTACTTGCTAAGACTCTTACTGCTGAAAGAAGAGGATTGCGAAGCTTCTTTTCAACATGAAGAGGGTCCTGCATCATTATTAATGGAGTTTTATCTACAATTTCAGCATACATTAAAAATCCATCAATTTTTAGGCCATATGTGACCCTAGAGATGCTTTCTAGCATCAATTTCCTACGCCTACTATCACCATGTGATGCATGATCCGTAGAAGTTCCACATTTTTTTCAAGATGTTTTTTGTGATATTTTTGTATCAACTCCCACTACTTTTGCACCTGCACATGTTTGAACTTATTACAAGTACTTAACAAACAATACACTAACCTTGGCGTACCTGCTACTAACGGATTAGCTATCAAAATCCGACACATAAAACCAACTTGTAAATTTTCAAAGGCATCTTAAATACTATTCCAAGTAGATGATGAGGGCTGATGATCAAAACTACATTCATGATTTGGGTGTTCAAATGATTCTTTAAAGTCACAAAAATCATCAATTACATCTAATCTCCTATTCCATGTTGCAAGCTCTATACTTTACAAGATTTCAAAATTAAAGCCGTGTGAAGAAATGTACCCTCATTGATACCAATACTATACAAAAATCCTACCTTGCAAAATTTGGATCTGGTTGTACGCAGAGCTGGTCCTTCCAAATTTTTATTTAAAAAATTATGTGTTGTAGAGCCTCCAAAGTTTTGAAAAAATTTAAACAATTTAATAGTACTAGAATGATAATGTTTTCCATTACCTTTACCACTTGCTTTATGCATTGAAAGTAGATTTTTCACAACATTTGTAAGTAGATTCAACAAAACATGACGCTTATCAAATGCTCCTAAATCAAATGTTCTCCTAAACAACTCTACAATTTTAGAAAGTGATTCTTCAATCAAAGTAGATTGAAGTTTTACTAAAAAAGAATCTTTTTTTCGTAGCACTCGTCAAAGCCACATTCAAAAGGAATATATGATCATTTGCAAGTTGGCATCTTTTCTCCCATTTCCTAGCTATTTCAATAAGCTCATTCTTTTGTAAAATCTCCATCCTAACACCTAACTCACAAACCCGCTCACCCCTTGGCACTTCCATACTTTTTAGTTGCTTGTTTTGAAACCAAAAAATGAATCTTCTTCCATCTCTTTCTAGTTTTTGGAGAGATGTGGTGGCATTGATTTTCTACATTTTGCCTTCAAAATGTATGACTCAAGAGAATTTGATGCTTTCTGCAATACATCTTCCTCAAGTAGCCCATCTTTCTCAAGAACTCAAGTTTCACCCGCTTCAAAGCTTTTTGTTGGCATTCTCCTTGGGAATTTGGAGCATCTTCAACACCTTGGCGTCTCTTTTGGGAATTTTGTAGAGGTGATGTAAGGCTACTCAAGTTAATGAGGCCATTACTTTCCATTTGAGAGCAAACAACTGGAGAAATAATTGCAGATTGTTTCTTATGAAAATTTTGGTGGTGATTACAATACAAGCAAACCTTTTCATTATCTAAAGAGGCTAGAAAACTTTGACATCCACAAAGTTGCCCTGGCAACTTCTTTTGGCATACTCCAAATTCAACATTTGCACTACTCATGCTTATATGATAATGCTTGTGACAATCACAGCATCCACAAAGTAAAGGGTCAAAGTGACATGCTTCAAATTCTTGGCAAACACATTCAACACCCATGGTGACCTTCTTGCATAAATCCCATTTGGTTGAACCTAAAAATAATACAAAATACTAATTATCTCAAAGTGTCAATTTCATCAAAATTTAAGTATTCCATTAGTTTGAGACTTCTAAAAACATGCAAATAAAACAAAAATTTATATCTTTCATTGCTACTCCAAATTTGTGTACATGGATGTTTCAAGTAGTTTGACAATAGAGGTGCAACAATCTAACTCTAAACCATATATATCTAGCTTTCTATCATCAAGTATATCATAAATTTGGAGCATGTAACAATATGATGATGAAATCCAAATCACAGCATATTGTGACATTCATGACATTGAGAGCATAATAAAAAAAAGACCATTAAAATATTGAAAGTGAAAACTTCTCTATTAAAATTTAATTTTATCAATTTCAGTTATAGAAAAGTTCTGATGTTTACCAAGCTTTGTAGGAACACCATTATTAAGGTTTTTGAATTCCATGCCCTTATCCATGATGCTATTCAATTTTAGTGTTGAGGGACCAAACCACAATTTCAACTTTGTGAAATCAATGAGTTGAATTCCTGCACAACATCAATGTAAATTACATAATATAAATATTTTCATGCTTAAATGCATCGATGTAAATGCCTAAATTGCTAGATGAAATTGGTAGATAGTTCCATTGCAATAGTCCATATCCAACAAAAATTCAATAGTGAGGGCTCTTACCACCAATACAATATGGCCTACATTATATTAATTTCACAATGTAGGACATTTGTTCAAAATTTAATTTTCTTTAAATCTTGGAACAATGTAGGCAATGTCCTTCACTAATTCTACTAATCATAGAAATGTCCTATTATTTTTACAAGATGATAAATTGCATTAGTCATTTTCAAAGCATAAAACCTTGGACCTTTAGTGGATACAAAATTGTACCTTACAAATGATGGAAATTTGAAATAAAAAGTGTTGGGAAGGTCTGCAGGAAGCTCACAACAACACATGTGTCTTCACACCTTAAAATACCATCCAAGCCAATTATTTTATTGAAAACAAACATTGGATGAAGAAGATACAATCCCCCAAAGTTGCAGCCTTCAAATGCAGTTTGGTGAACTCAAATAGAATCTATAAACTTCGATTGGCTTCCAAAAAATCTGCACATATTGGATTGATCTAAAAATTTTACCACATAAACTAAAAGAGAAAGAGGAAATTTTCCAATAAGTTTTGTTGAATTCGGATATCAGATGCAAAAGTTACAACACTTTGAATTGAACTTTAAAAATATGTGAGGACACTTTTGGTCTTGTAGGCAATGGAATTAAGTACAAAACATAATTTTCAACTCACCTATCAATCCAATCCTTATGAAATGCACATCATACACTTGTGCAGTACAGTAACTAATTGATCTTCTCCATGCACCACGTGCACTTAAGCAATACAATATGCTTCTAACTTGATCGATATTATTATATATCAAAACTGATCAGGCAGTTCAATATGCTTCTAAATTGGTTGATGCTTTTGTATATCAAAATTAATCAGGCAGTTCAGTATGCTTCTAAACTTGTCAATGCTTCTATACATCAAAAATGATTGGGCAATACATCATTCTTCCAACTGATCGATGCTTCTCTAGCAGTAGCAATCAGTGAGATGAATCCAGATGAAAGTAAATTACCTGGAGTCATGCAGTCCAGCACCAACAATTGTGGACAATATATGCGATGTTGCAGCTTCTACAACCTTGGTGATGCCAAAATCAATCAAGTATACCTCGACAATTTGCAGCCAAGAAAGCACTTGGAAGATGGTAGAACACAACAATACAGGAAACGACACCAAAAGCTAGAGAGAAAGTGAGCAAGAAGTGCGACATGTGAATAGAGAATTATCACTGCAAGAGTGTTGAAAGGTAGTGCTGCAACACTTCCGTCAGAGGAGGAAGAAGTTACAGACAAAAAGAAGATTAGGGCAAAGTGGTAGGAAAACTAATGCCAGAAAAGCGGAGAAGGTTCAAGACACAATGCGGTACAAAGGAGCTGGCACCAACGGTCAAGAATCCTAGGTCATGAATAGTTGAGGTAATAATGAAGTCTGACCCCTACTATTATTAGAAGCATCTTTTTAGAAGAGCATTTAAGAAATAAAAAAATTTAATAATTCAAAAAAAAAGTTGGGGGTTTGAGCGGTGCCCCATGTTTGAGAAATTTTGTGTATTATAAATTCTTAAAATGATTTTTGAGTGCCTAAAACTATTATCATTGATATAAAAATTATATCATTCAATTTCTCTTAATGTCTTCTTTCCTATTATGTTCCTAAAACCTACTTGATAAAAAAGTTTGTTTCCTTCTTGTACATTAGAAAAGTTAAGAAAGCATTTGTATTGACATTGTGAGTTGCCACCTTGGGGTTTTGGGCCATAATTGTAGGTGCTTAAGGCTTTGTAACTTCCCTTCAAGCAACTAGTAGAGCTCACTAGAAGAAAAACGTGTCCGGCACAACCGACTACTATGCAACTAGTGTCCTATACAACTATCTTGCGACTATAATTCTCTCTAAATGCACCAAATCTAATGTAATTGTTTTATGTCTTTGTTTACAACTCATTGATACATTGCTTTAGTTACAAAGTAGTCAATTTATAGTTGTAAAAGACCACTAGGAAACAACTAAGAAAAGATTGCAATTGTAAAATGACCATAGTTGTTTCCTAGTCGCTCTCTAGTCGTACACTAGTTGTTTTTTAGTCGTTTCCTATAGTACTAGGAAATTCATCTTTTCTGTTGATTTGGTTGCATAGATTTGCTTCATTTTTCTA
The DNA here is from genome assembly GCA_951230915.1 of Antitrichia curtipendula. Lineage (NCBI taxonomy): Eukaryota > Viridiplantae > Streptophyta > Bryopsida > Hypnales > Leucodontaceae > Antitrichia > Antitrichia curtipendula. The sequence continues at coordinate 45,844,498 of OX579636.1, forward strand.
TTGATTTGGAAAGTAATTTGTTGATTTGGATAGAATTTCATAGAAAAGTAAACCAAACAAATGCGACCAAATCAACAAAAAAATTGAATTTTCTAATAGTGAAGCTAGTCGTTTCCTAATTGCTCTTAAGCTGTACACTAGTTGTTTCTTAGTCAATTTCTAGTTGTTTCCTAGTTGCTTCTAAAATTCATTTTCATTTGTTTTATATCAATTGTCTCATATCAATCTCTATATCAATTGTAAAGAGTACCATTGGGTTGGACATATAAGACTTGTAAGTTGTTGTAGTCTTATGCAATGAATTTTGTTGATAGAATTTCAAGGCTTCTACAATTTATAGATTTTTATAGAGTATAGATTTCTACAATCTATAGAAATATAAAAATACTTAAAATCTAAGAAATTTTAAGGTATCCTAAACCAATGAAATCTATTAAATACTAGTATTTAAATTTTTGAAATCTAGAAAGAAAGTAGATCTGAAATTTAGAAATTTAGAAAAAAATAGATTTGAAATTCAAAAAATGTAGAAAAAAAGGTAGATATGAAAATTTGAAATCTACAAATCATTGAGATCAATACTTTAAAATCTACAAATCTACAAGTCGCAAACAAGTTGCAAATGAGTCACATACGAGGCATGACTTTTGCAATCACTACACCTTTTTCCTAGATTTTAGGGTGTCCACTGCAATTACAAGTCTCCAAATCACTAGTAGAAAAACAGTGCCAAAATTAACAAAACATCAACAAATTTTTGTTGATTTGGGTACTGCATCGTCCATTTGCACAAGTTTTTGTTGATTTTCGTAAAAACTGCCCAAATCAACAAAAAAATTTGTTAATTTGGGTACTGCATTTTTAAATTAACAAAAAATCAACACTTTTTTGTTAATTTTGACTAAAAAATTCTCAAATAAATTTTTTTATTTGAAAAAATGTGTAAATTATCATAGTTAGTATTCTATAAATAGTTTGTTTATGGAAAAAATAAATAAATCATTCCCAATTTGGTAATTTTCAAAGTCAGAAGACTTCAAAGACCATTTAGGCTTAGCAAAAGAATTTTTTTTTAAAAACTTGTAACTAAGAAAAGTTGCTATATACAAGTATCTTTCATCTCCAAAAATCTGTTTGCAATTTTCAGTCTCCAATTAAAAGTTATGACTAAATTTCAGAGAGGGGTTCCATTGAATTTTTTTTGACATTATGAAAGACCCTCTCTGAAATTTAGTCATAACTTTTGATTGGAGACTGAAAATTGCAAACAGATTTTTGGAGATGAAAGATACTTGTATATAGCAACTTTACTTAGTTCAAAGTTTTTAAGCAAAATGTTGTTTTTCTATGCTTAAATGGCCTTTGAAATCTGCTGTCTTTAACAAAAAAAGGAAAAAAAAAATACTTTAACTAGGTAAAACAAAAAATCAACCACACACACACATGCATGTGTATGTGTGGT